>JAIUZE010071729.1:0-17568 GCA_022085475.1 Heliosperma pusillum | reverse complement strand
TGGAAAAAAAAACGCAAAATAAAACACCTAGTGTGGCCTAACTACCAAAATGAACAAAATACAAGTTGGAATCCACCCTTGGATCCGAGAAGCTTGTCTTGATGTTCCATCTTGGTCCATATAGCGGGAGTGAGCCATCCGATCTCCATCTTGAATCTTCTCAAAATACATTTTAAAAATTACAAATGTAAACCTATTTACATTCTAATTCAAAATGATTCAAAAAATTAAAATTACAAAGGGGAGATACGAGATCTCAAAATACAACCAAGACTATGTTTCCATCATTACGAAAACATAATCTACTAAGGCCACACTAGTAAATTACAACTGATTGTACAAAAATGCGTAAAATTAAACCATTCAAACAACATTCAACATAATAAAAGCATCAACTAAAAATTAATCATACAAAACATAACGCATAAATTATGTTGATTAATTATGCAAACCACCATTAAATCATGTGACGATTCCGTAATTCATCACGAGATTTCAATCAAAATCCAATGAAATTCATAATCAATATGAATTACAACAACATTATTTTAAACCTTTTTAAAATAACATGGTATCAAAAATTTTGTGAACTTTTTCACAAAAAAAAAAAATCATACATTATCTTTATAATGTACAAAACAAAAAAAATTAGTTTAATCAATAAAAAAAAAACGAAATTTTTTTTTTTTTATTATTAATGTTCACGTATGAACAGTAGCAGGTACCAATTTTTTTTTTTCTTATTTCTCTCGGTTTATACAAAAAAAACCGAAATACCTTCAGAAAAAAAAACCGCTGCTGCCACTTTAAAAAAAACAGGAAATTTTTTTTTTTTAACTGTGAACAGTACATGAACAGTACACTGGCAGCAAAAAAAAAATAATCAAATTAAACGGTTTTAATTCGATCATGCTTATATTAACTAGATCGGTACAAACAAACAATATCTAATCGATATTAAACATTGATACAAACTAGATGATTCAAATTAACCTTTTAACATGAATATGTAGATCAATTTATACCAAAAATATAAAGCAAAAGGATGTTCATTAACATTCATATCAAATTCCATTTACGATTTAATTCAATCATTATTAAATCAAAACATCTACAAATTCATATATTATTATCTCAACCTTTTAAAATAACAATATTTGAATCAAAATGGAACCCTAAAAAAAAAAAACATACGGCATAAAAAAATTTTTGCCGAATTGAAATTTTTTTTTTTATTAAGAATTATACAAATTCAATATTTACGAAAATCATATAAACAATTTCATAGCCCTTTGGCTCTGATACCACTTGTGGGAAAATATCCGTATACTTCCCTTTAAATCATTCAGGATTATAATGAAATTATGATTATATGATTAATAGTCATAAACGAAAATGCATAATAAGCGAGAGATTAGAAATAACCTTTAGTCCTTGCTTTAATGGCCTAAGAACAAATATCAAAATTTGATATCTCCTAATCGTTGCACCCAAGATTGATCAAGAAAAAGATAGAAAAAAATACTGTTTCTTTTCTTTTTGTGAGATGTAAAATGATGGAGGCACAAGAGAGAATGAATTAGGGTTAGAATAAAAATCTGAATTTTTTCTCTTCCCTTTGCTTTCTCACGACACCATTAGGGTTTTATGGGGATATTTGTTCTCCTCTATATAACCACCCATTGACCGAAAAACAGAGTGTATCTGGACACTTTTGTTTCGGTTATCTTAGCTTCCAATATAATGTAATATATTATAATCGTCATTTGTCATGGACCGACATCATTATAATACATCATTAGTTATAAATATCCGTATATTTATAATTTGCCAATTAATTATAACGGTTTATGTTTAATTAGCTTACATTATATACAACAATTAAATATAACATTTTATATTCAATTTACGAATTATAGTTAATTCGTCTCAGCTAACTTTATTTAATCGTTATTAAATAATCTGTCATCATCACATTGACTAACCTTTTAGTCAAAAACATCGACTAACCTTTTAGTCATTTAATAAGGCATCAATATGATTATTTTCTCAAATAATCACATCTCTCAAACACATCCTTTGTGTGACTTTTAGGGATCAGTGATCACCGCCATCGGTATGACAAATAACGTCAAACTTATCTAGCCAAGCCCAACCGTTCTTATGATAAGCTTAATCAATGAATTACTATATACAAAGTATACCTGTGAACATACAGAGATTTATTTATGTATTGGCACTAACTGTGGAGGACACTGGCTCCAAGCAAGAGCCTACCAACAGCTCGTGGGTACCCTTTTTACTCGGGGTAAGTAGGTGATGCGACACAAGCCAAAATTGGATTGATCAACAAAGATAAGCGTTATTGGGAACTAGGAGATTGATTCGTTGAATCCGATCAACAAAGAGTTCTAAGGGTAGAATTAGTCAAGTATTGATTAACATTTTTAGATAAGGGTAGATACGATGACTATTTTTGTCTAACAATGGGTCTTGCGAATCACTTTTATAAATTCGTGTATGAGGGGTCATTATATGAGTGACTTTTTTTAAAACTTGTTTTACAAGTAATATTATATATAACAATGAATGTGTTTTTAGTTCCGTTAATTTTATCCATCGGCGGCACTGACAATATTTATCCTTCTACGAACTTGTAAATCCGTTCTATCGTGGAAAGAAGTTTCCATTATTTTATACGGTAGCATTTTGATTGCAATCTCCGTTTAAACCACCGTAGCTAATGACAAAATGAATTTTTCTTTTGATCCTCATATTCACCATTGCAAATGTCTCTTATGAAGAGTATATGAATAAGTCACACTTAGTCAAAAACATTTTGATTTTTAGTGACGCCTTCTTATAACAATGGTACATCAATTTTTGCTCCAAAGAAAATATTTGTATTTTGGTATGTCGTCATTATGCTCCTGATCAAGGCTTACCTCAAAAAAGGCCAAATCAGTTGGGACGACCAGGTTAATTGATTTATTTAAAATCGTGAATAACCAAATACAGTAGTCACTTCATGAAAGGTTTATCCTTTTGAAGGTAAAACCATGAATGAAATGAAGAATAGTCTTCACAATAATTCTAATATACTTGTCTAAGTAGAGATTCATGAAAGTGTGTGGGAACACTAAGAATGATGTTTATATTCTTAATTGTTAAGACAAGGTTCAAGAGTAGGTTGGCACGAGTTTGGCACAAGGCATGGGAAAAAGGCAAGACTATTTTGAATAGTAAAGTCAAAACCCAAGGAAGGTGTCGAACCCAACTTTTGACGATTCTATTTTACAGTGTAGGACACAAGAAAAGAATCTGCCCCAAGTTTTCTAAAGAGTTGGAAATTGGGTGTACTATTTTCACCCATAATATCTATATGATCGACACTTATTTTGCTAAATGCGATTTTTGGGTATTAGATACCTATTATGGTTTTCATCAATATATTCAATGCATATAATAAATCGTACGACGACTAACCATGATTAAATGTCGACGTACAAGGGAAATATAACTATTGTAGTTTTATTTCTATAGAGACATATAAAAGTTATAATGTGATCAATCTAGTTTTTGATTTAGAGGTGTACTTTAATAAACGTTGTTATGTACATGACCTCTAAATAAAGAATATAGTATCCACTTTAGTGTACGACACAAGTGTTTCACTTTTGTGAATAGAACAAGCGTTGTATCTTTTTATGCCTATACTTGGTCAATGGTTATCCCATACCAATCAAAGGTAATTATATTCTTGACCTAAACTAGTAAGTACTTGTCATATAGATTGTCAAAGGCTCAAAATTGGTGACCCAGATCTAATCTTAATTCTGGATTGTGTTGCATACCAAAAACATTTGATTTTGAATCTTATGGAGTGTGCGAATCTTGTATTCAAGGCAAGATGATTCGTGCCCTTTTTATTGAAAAGGAAATCGAACTAGTGAGTTATTGGCCATATTACATAAGAATATGTGTGGTCCAATAACATACACAACCAGAGATGGTAATGACTACTTCACTTTATTTACCGACGACTTAAGTAGATATTGTGTTTGATTCTACTTAATGAGGTGCTAAGAGAAATCTTTGAAAAGTTCAAAGAGCTTTAATGTGAAGTAGTTAAACACCAAGAATATTAGATAGTGGACTTACGACTAAATCGTAACTGTAAATATCTAAGTATTGACTTTGATTTTCATCAAAAGTATTGTGAAATAGTTTCACGAATTAACTTCTCTAACACACATTATGAGATAAGGCGTTGTTGAATAGAGAAACAGAACCTTATACGATATGTTTTTGTCTTTGTCAAGTCAAACTGAGCCATTTGACTAACCTTGGGATCTTAATATTTTTGTCTGCTATTTCTTTTCTCACCATATCAAAGCACATTTAAAACAGTCGGATTTTATTTCATATACGATATGGATAGGTAGCGTACCTAATTTATAAGTTATCCGAATGAAACAAGTGCTTAATAATCCTACATTGACCACGAGAACAAAGCGTTTGTGACTCGTGATGCTGTCTTTCAATAAAAATACGATTATTTCTTGATAAGACAGAGTGGAGAAAATGTTTCAAGAGCCACAAACTGAGCATATGGTCCGGAAAACGTTTCCTCATTGCTTATTCAGTAGTTGTTTCTTCGGAACCTAAGAGGTGAGGTGGAATTTTATCACTCCTTAATAGTGATGAATTCTAATCCGTGACTTATAAAAGACTGTTTC
Organism: Heliosperma pusillum; assembly: GCA_022085475.1. Classification (NCBI taxonomy): domain Eukaryota; kingdom Viridiplantae; phylum Streptophyta; class Magnoliopsida; order Caryophyllales; family Caryophyllaceae; genus Heliosperma; species Heliosperma pusillum. The sequence goes on along the minus strand of JAIUZE010071729.1, from coordinate 12,829 downwards.
TAGTCCCAACTTCTTGTTATGCCTTAGAGTCATGCGATTCATAATGGACTCCATGCATGATGGTCAGGTATGTGACCCGATAAATTTTACTTGAAGAAGTACGACCTCTTCAATGTAAATTGATTTTTAAGATCGAAATTTGCATGGATAAACATTAAAATGTTTTCAAAAATAAATTGGTAGGCAAAGAGTTTGGCACCAACCTTAATTCTTCGATCCATTCGAATATACTTAGCGATTACAGCATATCATAATAGTATGATGTCAATTGAATCTCAAGAACCACCTTCTTGAATACAATTCTAGAAGAGGTAGTATATTTTTTATTCACCTATGGGTTCGTAGATCCTAACTATCCTAAGTTAATTTTGCAAGCTTAAGAGAATGTCTTAAGTAAGCACTAAAGAGTTGGAATTAGTATGTCAATCATGTTGTAAAATATTTCTCGACATCTCGAGGAATTATGTAGAATACATGAAGTTTAGTGGGAGTAAAATGGTTTTCATCAGTCTTGTATGTGGAGACATATTGATCATTTTTGATGATAGAAGATTTTGAGAAGTAGAATACATCTTTTAGATATCTGGATTTATAAAGATAAATCTAAAAGGATATTAGCGTTAAGTCAAAATTCTTATATTGATAAGATCTTTGACTAGTTCAAGGAAGTTGAACACATGATAATTGATTTCTTTTGCTTCCGCTGCGGGATCAATTATATACGATGTGATGTATACTGAATCCGACATTTCGCATGCTTTGAGCATGACAAGTCGTTTGCAATCAAATTCAAGTGAGAGTCACTTGATAGCCATAAAGAACATCCTTAAGTACTTGCGAAGGACTAAAGATATGTTCCATGTGTTTGGAGTTTACAGTGAGTTGTGTGTAAAGGGTTACACAGACTTCAGTTTCCAAACTGATCAAAGTGATTTGAAATCACGAACTGGCTGTGTTTTATAGAAGATTTATCTGTTGGAAAGTTCCAAGCAGAAAAGACTATTGGAAAGGTTCCAAGTAGGTATGACATTTTCAAATATAAATGTCATGTATCCGCTGGAACTGTTCCAGGCAGTTTACCATTGTTGATTTCACAACGGAAATAGAGTACATTGCATTATATGATGATGCATATGAAAGTAGCTTGGATTCGACAGTATTGGAGGGACTAGAAGTAGTTCCTATAATTGTATATCCTATCCCATGATACTGGTAAAACAAATGGAGCAACCTTTAGGCCAAGAGTCCTAAGTCTAGATTCAAACCTAGACACGCACTCATATAGTTTTATGTAATATGAGATTACGTAGACAAAAAGAAATAGCAATCAGAACGATGGGAAAGATGCAAGTATTGCTAATCCATTAGCTACGCTTTTGCAGGCTGAACATGATAGTCATGTCATTTCAATGGGATTGAAATATGTACCTGAATTGCTAGAGATTATGAGATATGAAATTATTGATAACGTATCAATTTTTCCAAATATTAGATAATCGCATTCATTGTTAGAGTTTCATTAAAAACTCATTTATTTAGTGTGACTAAATTTTAATACTTTGTTTATCTGAATTGGTTGAAAGAAAGTTTGAACCCAATTCAAGTGAACAGGATGAACTTAGTGTTTTGTTCCTAGTCACTCATTTGAGGTGACGTCTCGAAGTGACTAGATTGTAAGTCGATCGATGGTTGGTTCAGCACCATGGGGTCATGGAGATGACTGGTCGTTTACATAGACAGACTGTGGAGACACTCTGTCGGGCAATGACCATAATAGAGTCCCTTATCAAAATTGTTGAAGCCTGGTCGTGGCGGGGATTTCTATTTTATTCCTATGAGTCGATTCTTTAGACTGGCGACCATTTACCTGAGTCGGTGTAGTTTCCGATTGACTTTGGTTTTGTCCTAGGTCGTGCCGTGAAAGGAGGAATTGTCCACCCACGTTGGGTATTAACATCTTCGGGCCACTCGAGGAGTAGTAACTGGAAATGCGTGGCCACGCTCGGAAGAGATCTCTGTTAGATTTTCCGGTCAGACAATTACTCTCCCAGATCGAGAAAACCACTCTACTTATAATTTTAAATTGCAAGTGCGACCTGTAAGACACCTTGAAATGAGTGGGAGGATGTGACGCAAAGAGACAAGAGAATCAGTAGCACACAACTTGCCGAGACAAGTGGGAGAAATTGTAGGAGGAGGAGTCCTCCACAATAGTGTTGTTACATGCACAACTTGTATTAGACAAGTGGGAGATTGTTGGAGTAAGTGTCATCCACAATAGTGCATTTATATAATAAATCTCATTTGGAATATACGTGGCATGATTAGTATATTATGATACTCCACGTCAGTTGATTAACGTAAATCGGTAACGCTCGACTGACTAGAGTTTGACGTTATTGTCGTATGACGGCGGTGATCAACTGATCCCTTTAGATCACACCTATAGGATGAGACCCAAATAGAATACTAATTATTTGTATACGATACAGTTTAATTAGGGTATTACATATATTTGATATGTACGTTTAGTTAGGAGAGTTATTTATTGGAAATTGAGTTAGGAACTCATTCCACTTCAGTTCATTAGTCAATTATACGATAGCTGACTGAATAAATTTTACGTCTTATTTTAATACGATTATATAAGATTTAATTTAGTGATTAATCGTTGATTCATTAAATTAGTTGAGGACTTGAGGTAATGCATATATTTTGAGGTAGAGGTAATTAGTTAATTATATTTACAAGGAGTTGTAAAATAAATTAACTGGACATTGTGGGACCCATTATATATTGATATAATGGTTAAATATCACTTAAAAGTTGAGTGTATATTGATTATTAATTTGAGTCATATAATTGTTATATGATCAAATTAACACTTAATTATACAAGATAATTAAGCATATGATTAATAAGTATTTGTGGGACAAATATAAAAAAAAATCAAAATGGTCCATAATGGACATATGTGCACCGGTTTGTGCATGTGCAAAGGGCATGATTATTGTTCTGTTTTATGTCCACAATTCACTTGGTGATTGTGACATTACATGACAACTCTAATCATCACTACCATACTAACACTCTACATATTTTGCATGAGAATAAATTATCAAAATTAGAGGCCACATGTGGTTGTGGGTGCCGGCCTAGTGCCTTCAAAAAGGGCAAATGTTGTTCATTTTTGTGTACTTCATTTTTTGGTGTTTATTCTCATATCTCTCTAAAAAACCTCTACTCTCTCTACAACTCTCATACACTCTAATATTATCTACATATTACTAGTGTAGTAATATACTAATATTAGTAGTATTATGTCTTCACTTATTATCTAGTTAATAATAAGTTAAGATTATTTGGGTTTAATCTTGGGTGCAACAAGAAGGAGACCTTCTACTTTGGAGGTTATTTTATGGAGGATCATCCACTAAATAAATGCTCAAGAACAATAAGAAGGAGTTCTTATTGTGCCCCATATTGGCCGAAAATTTCCATTGTAAGGAAATTTCGTCTTATCTTTATATTTGTGCTTTTATATTTGCATGCATGATAACTAGATCCTAAATCATTAAGTTAATGTAATTTAATGAACTAATTAGAGGAGTCTAATTAGAGGTCTAGGACTATCATGGGCTAAATAGTCTAACTAGCCCTAAAGAGTCGCTAATTAATTCTAATTAAAGAAATGGAGAGGATATACGCCACTAGAGAAGGCAAGAGAAGGTGATGAACACGAGGAAGAGTTTGATCTAGTGCGGAATTGGAGTGGGATTTCAATGGCGATAATTACAAAGATTTTTTGTAGTACACGTGGGTACAGTCTGGTTATTAGGAACATACAAGCTAACTATATCGTGGATATTTATAATAATTTATCTAAGACACTAAAGGGTGAATATTAGCTTAGGCAATTATTAGCCTATTTATTATTCATACAAAGATGGATGCTTGAGTTGGTACAATGTTGGCGTACTGATTACGATATAAGATTGGTTGAATAACCTTGGATGCTTAGTCCTGATGGTACAAATGATTGTTGAGGTATCAGTTGTATGAACGGTAGTACGAGATGACGTATACACTGTTGATATTTAGTTTTAAGGAAGAATTTAAATCATGTGCATAATACTGTGAGATGTTATACATACGATTGTTATCTAATTAACTGTGTGTGATATAAACGCTATAGGTAGTAGAATGAGATACTATCCATGACATTGAAATCGATTTGAGATCTTTAAGTCTCATATGTTGAAGGAGTGTAATGAGACACTATTTGTTTAAATGATATCACCAAATATTATATCTCTATCTTTTATTGGAATGAAAGTAGTATGTTTGGAAAGAATAATAGTTATAAGAAATAAAATGGACACTGGGATAGTAGCTAACTGTGTGGCGTGATCTTGTGTAGTAAGTTGGATATTTACGTGTCCTAAGATATTAAGAACAAGTGATTACCAATATACTTGAAGGAATTTCTGTTGGTATGTGGATTCAGTAAAGAGGCATGAGATTATGATTAATGGTGAAAAGAGGATGTAATGTCGCGAGAAGTCAAAAGAGGATATGAAGCTTATATACAATTGTTCACCAAAGAGCAAATGGATATAATATTTGTGATGAAGTTAAGGATATGATTAATGATATGTATTTTATGGAAAAGTAATAGACATGACCAATGGAACTTAAGTGAAAGATAGAAGTCTGACGTAACATGATATGGATTGTGATTCTTGAGGAACACTTGGCTATTTGAGGTAAACGTTATAACAATCTGTAAGGATTTTTCGTAGTTGTTGGAGGCTTGTAGCATGTGAAGAAATAAGGTTTAAGTAAGTTATACTAAGAAGAATGTTATTAATTATGGTAATTGTGTTGGAGTAAGTGTCCTCCACAATAGTGCATTTATATAATAAATCTCATTTGGAATATACGTGGCATGATTAGTATATTTTGATACTCCACGTCAGTTGATTAACGTAAATCGGTAACGCTTGGCTGACTAGAGTTTGACGTTATTGTCGTATGACGGCGGTAATCAACTGATCCCTTTAGGTCACACCTATAGGATGAGACCCAAATGGAAAACTATTTATTTGTATACGATACAGTTTAATTAGTCCCTTACATATATTTGATATATGTTTAGTTATGTGAGCTAATTATTAGATATTGAGTTAAGAACTCAAGAAAATTAATTTTATTGCTCAATTATACGATAATTGATTGATAAAATTTTACGTCTTATTTTAATACGATTAAATAAGATATAATTTAGTGATTAATCGTTAATTCAATAAATTAGTTGAGGTTATGTATATAAGTTGAGGTAGAGGTAATTAGTTAATTATATTTACGAGGAGTTGTAAAATAAATTAATTGGGCATTGTGGGACCCATTATATACTGATATAATGGTAAAATATCACTTAAAAGTTGAGTTTATATTATTTATTAATTTGAATCATATAATTGTTATATGATCAAATTAATACTTGATTATATGAGATAATTAAGCATTTGATAAATAAGTATTTGTGAGACAAATATCAAAAATCAAAAATCAAAATGGACCATTTCATACACATGGTGGACGGTCTAGTAGTAGTGGAGACAAATGATGATTATTCTCTCATATTTTTACACTCCACCTAATGATGTAACTTGTCCAAATTGCTTTAATTACTACATACACTACCATACACTACCTAATGCATGTGGAATAAATTATGAGCAAAATATTTGCCCATTATAAGGCCTTTGGCCGGTTCCATGTAGTCAAGAGAGAGCAAGTGTTGCTCAACTTTTATTATCAAATTCTTACATGAACTCTTCTCTGAACCTCTCTCAAGAAACTCACACAAATATAATATACTTCATATATTACTAATGTAGTAATATTACTAGTATCTTTGAAGGGACAATGCTATATTTATCTAGTTAATAAATATAGTGTTTTTGGGTTGATTCTTGGGTGCAACAAGAAGGAGACCTTCTACTTTGGAGGTTATTTTTGGAGGATCATCCACTTAATTTCATGCTCAAGAACAATAAGAAAGAGTTCTTATTGTGCCCATATTGAACCGAAAATCCCAATGTAAGGATGTTTTGGTCTTATCTTTTCTTTTATGCTTTTATATTTGCATGCATGATAACTAGATCCTAAATCATTAACTTAATGTAATTTAATGAACTAATTAGAGGATTCTAATTAAAGGTCTAGGACTTTCATGTGGTATCAGAGCTCAATTGTTACATGCATGTCGATTTTAGGCATTAAAATCGAGTTATACGATAACTTGGGTAAAATTGAAAATTTGTGTTCAAAGTTGGTTTGCACGAAATTTTTGATTTGCATGCATACCTACTGACCTCAAAATGGTTGTGGTCAAATTTGGTGATTTTATGGATTAATTTGCTATTTATTTTGAATTATGGCCTTTAAATCATGTTAATATGCATATTTTATGTTAAAAGTTAACTAAAAATAGTTGCATGTTGATTCTGGCCATGAAATTTTGATATGATCTCACATGCTTGTTGTACATACTGTACGTAAAATTTCGTGACTTTTAATTATGTCTTGCATGATGATTGATTTTTATAAGATAAAAGTCAATAAAGTGAGATTATTATGATCATAAAATTGAAACGTCCTTTTCTGGTCTTGAAAATTTTTGTTACATTTTATAATCTGATATATATCATCTTGGTGAAATTTATAATTTGTTTCACTATTTTACTATATTTAATGGTTTTTATTTGATAAAACCGTTGAATATTAAGTTATTTGTTCATAAAATTTATTCAAAATTTTTGGGCAAATGTTTCTGATTTTTAGAGTTTCTGGAAATGTTCCAGAATGTACAAAATTTTTGGTTTCAAATTTTTATGAGTTTTATATTTTATTTTGAGTTTATTTCATAAATGTTATGATTAAACATTTATATTTAGCAAATACGATCAATTCGAACTAATTAAATACAAAAAAAAGTTAGTGGGGACTAATTTTGATTTCTAAATCAGTTTATATAATTAGTTTGAGCTTAAATACGATTTAAGTGTTGATTATTGATTTTTAATGGGTAAAAATCGATAAAATCCATAAAACCGAGCTAGAATGAGCATGATAAGTGTTAAGGGCGATTTTGGCATGATTTTTACAGCATGTTATTTATGTTGTTATTTTTGAATGAATGAATGTCATTTATTTAATTTTTTATGCAAGTTGTACCTAGTATGGCCTAGATTATTTTAATCGATATTACCCGTAATGTAAGGGAATACCGATTCGGTTGTAATTTTATTTGCGATCTCGTATCGCCGTTTGTAATAATTTAATTTCATTTTTAGATCAAATGTATAATAGGAATTTTATTTGTATCTTTTTTGTAATTAATTATTATGAAGACGGAGATTCCCGAAGTCGGTTTTGTTCAAAAGACGGGTGCCATTGAAGAGGCACGGGGCCAAGGGAGGTTGGTTTCCGATTTTGTAATCTACTAGTTAATAGATTCAGCTAGGTGGCCATACTAGGATTTATTATTTGCTTGCCTTATTTTTGCGTCAATGCCAAAATCGCCCAACAGCCCATCTTTTATTTTCTCGATTGTCACTTTCTAAGTTATTCAAAAATTCACCGATAGTCGCTATAGGGAATTAATAACAAATTGACAAGACCCTCACATAACTTAAAAAGAATGAGATTTTTAGCTATTACCCAATTGAAGCACCTATGACCCAGTGTTTCTAAGGGCTACCAAGCTCGTGGGTCCCTTGTACCTCGGGTAAGTAGGGTGATGCGATTCACAGCCAAAATGGATGGATCAACGAGATAAGGTATCTGGAGGACTAGGAGATGGATTAGTTGAAATCCCGTTTCTTCAACCAATGAGTTCTAAGTTGTAGAATTAGTCAAAAGTATTGACTTACACATTTAGATAAAGGTAGATAGGATGCACTATTTTTGCTACACTCATGATGGGTACTTGGAATCCAACTTATATAATTTCGTGAGGGGGAGGGTTGGCAGGGTCATTATATGAGTGACTTGTTTAAAATTGTTTTACAAGTAAATTATATATAAGCAATGAATGTTTATTTTCCGTTCATATTTATTCGCGCAATGACAAATATTTATCCTTCTACGAACTTGTAAATCCGTTCAATCGTGGAAAGGAGTTTCCATTATTTTATACGGTAGCATTTTGATTGCGATCTTCGTTTAAACCACCGTAGCTAAAGACAAAATGAATTTTATCATTTGATCCTCATATTCACCATTACAAATGTCTCTTATGAAGAGTAAATGAATAAGTCACACTTAGTAAAAAACGTTTTGATTTTTAGTGACGTCTTCTCATAACAATAGCACATCAATCTTTTCGCTCCAACGAAAAATATTTTAATTTTTGGTATGTCGTCATAATGCTCCTTATCGAGTCTTACCTCAAAAGAGGCCAAATCAGTTGGGACGACTAGGTTAATCGGTTTATTTAAAAATCGTGAATAACCAAATACCGTACTCACTTCATGAAAAGTTTATCCTTTTTGAAGTAAAAACCATGAATAAAATGAAGAATAGTCTTCACAATAATTCTAATATACTTGTCTAAGTAGAGATTCATGAAAGTGAGTGGGAGCACTAAGAATGATGTTTATATTCTTAATTGTTAAGACGAGGTTCAAGAGAGTAGATACCTTGTTGGGCAGAGTTTGGCAAAGGCAAGAAAAAAAGGCAACAAAATATTTGAATAGTTAAAGCAAAACCCAAGCAAGTGAACGAACCCAACTTTGACGATTCTATTTTACAGTGGTATGACACCAGAAAAGGATCTTGCCCCAAGTTTTCTAAAAGTAAAATTGGGTGTACTATTTTCACCAAAATATCTATATGAGCGACATTATTTGCTAAATGCAATTTTTTGGGTATTAGTACCCATATGGTTTTCCATTAATGTTTCAATGCAATATAATCATGATTCGTGCCGACGATCATCCCCCAGTTCCCTTTTATCTTTTCTTACTGACTCCCCTCGTCTTCCTCTAGCCATGAATAAATGTCGACCTACAATGGAAATATAACTATTGTAGTTTTATTTCTATAGAGACATATAAAAGTTATAATGTGATCAATCTAGTTTCGGATTTAGAGGTATACTTTAAATAAACGTTATTATATTCATGACCTCTAAATAAAGAATATAGTATCCACTTTAGTGTACGACACAAGTGTTTCACTTTTGTGAATAGAACAAGCGTTGTATCTTTTTTATGCCTATACTTGGTCAATGGTTATCCCATACCAATCAAAGGTAATTATATTCTTGACCTAAAACTAGTAATTACTTATCATATAGATTGTAAAAGCTCAAAATTGGTGACCCTAATCTAATCTTAATTCTGGATTGTGTAGCACATTAAGAGGCTAGTATTGACAACTATCCCTAAACCATCTGATTTTGAATCTTATGGTGCGTGCGAATCTTGTATTCAAAGCAAGATGATTCGTCCCCTTTTTTTTTAAAAAGGAAATCGAACTAGTGAGTTATTGGCCCTATTTCATTAGAATATGCGTGGTCCAATAACAAACACAACCAGAGATGGTTATGACTATTTCACTTTATTTACCAACGATTTAAGTAGATATTATATTTGATTCTACTTAATGAGGTGCTATGAGAAATCTTTGAAAAGTTCAAAGAACTTTAATGTGAAGTAGTTAATCACCAAGAGTATTAGATAAGGACTTACGATTAATTCGTAACTGTAAATATCTAAGTATCGACTTTGATTTTCACCAAAAGTATTGTGAAATGGTTTCACAAGTTAACTTCTCTAACACACATTATTAGATAAGGTGTTGTTGAATAGAGAAACAGAACCTTATACGATATGGTTTTGTCTTTGTCAAGTCAAAATGAGCCATTTGACTAACCTTGGGATCTTAATATTTTTTTGTCTGCTATTTCTTTTCCCACCATATTAAAACACATTTAAAACAGTTTGATTTCATTCCATATACGATATGGGTGGGTAGCGTACCTAATTTGTAAGTTATCCGAATGAAACAAGTGCTCAATAATCCTACATTGACCACGAGAACAAAGCGTTTGTGACTCGTGATGCTGTCTTTCAATAAAAATACGATTATTTCTTGATAAGAGAGAGTGGGAGAAAATGTTTCAAGAGCCACAAAACTGAGCAAATGGTCCGGAAAAAGTTTCCTCATTGCTTGTTCAGTAGTAGTTTCTTCGGAACCTAAGAGGTCAGGTGGAATTTTATCACTCCTTAATAGTGATGAATTCTAATCCGCGACTTATAAAAGACTGTTTCTAATCCCAACTTCTTGCTATGGCTTAGAGTCATGCGACTCGTAATGGACTCCATGCGTGATGGTCAGGTATGTGACCTGGTAAATTTTACTTGAAGAAGTACGACCTCTTCAATGTAATCGAAATTTGCATGGATGAACATTAAAATGTTTTCAAAGATAAATTGGTAGGCAAAGAGTTTTGCACCAACCTTTATTCTTCGATCCATTCGAATATACTTAGCGATTACAGCATATCATAATAGTATGATGTCAATTGGATCTCAAGAACCACCTTCTTGAATACGATTCTAGAAGAGGTAGTATATTTTATATTCACCTGTGGGTTCGTAGATCCTAACTATCCTAAGTAATTTGCAAGCTTAAGAGGATGTCTTAAGTAAGCACTAAAGAGTTGGAATTGGTGTGTCAATCATGTCATAAAATATTTCTCGATATCTCGAGGAATTATGTTTATACATGAAGTTTAGTGGGAGTAATATGGTTTTCACCAGTCTTATATGTAGAGACATATTGATCATTTTAAATGATGGAAGATTTTGGAGAAGTAGAATACATCTTTTAGATATCTGGATTTATGAAGATAAATCTAAAAGGATATTAGCGTTAAGTCAAAATTCTAATATTGATAAGATCTTTGACTAGTTCAAGGAAGTTGAACACATGATAATTGATTCCTTTTTCCTTCCGCTGCGGGATCAATTATATACGTTGTGATGTATACTCAATCCGACATTTCGCATGCTTTGAGCATGATGAATCATTTGCAATCAAATCCAAGTGAAAGTCACTTGATAGCCATAATGAACATCCTTAGTACTTGCGAAGGACTAAAAGATATGTTCCATGTATTTGGAGTTTAAAATGAGTTGCGTGTAAGGGTTAGACAGACTTCAGTTTCCAAACTGATCAAAGTGATTTGAAATCACGAGTTGGCTGTGTTTTATAGAAGATTTATCTGTTGGAAGAGTTCCAAGCAGAAAAGACAACTGGAAAGGTTCCAAGTAGGAATGACATTTTCAAATATAAATGTCATTTATCCGCTGGAATTGTTCCAGGCAGTTTATCATTGCGGTTTCACAACGGAAATAGAGTACATTGCATCATATGATGATGCATATGAAAGTAGCTTGGATTCGACAGTATTGGAGGGACTAGAAGTAGTTCCTATAGTTGTATATCCTATCCCATGATACTGGTAAAACAGTGGGAGCTACCTTTAGGCCAAGAATCCTAAGTCTAGATTCAAACCTAGACACGTACTCAGAAAGTTTTATGTAATATGAGATTACGTAGACAAAGAGAAATAACAATCAGAACGATGGGAAAGATGCAAGTATTGCTAATCCATTAGCCATGCCTTTTGCAGGCTGAATATGATAGTCATGTTGTTTCAATGGAGATTGAAATATGTACCTGAATTGCTAGAGATTATAAGATATGAAATTATTGATAACATTTCAATTTTTCCAAATATTAGATAATCGCATTCATTGTTAGAGTTTCATTAAAAACTCCTTATTTAGTTTGACTAAATTTTAATACTTTATTTATCCGACTTGGTTGAAAGAAAAGTTGAACCCAATTCAAGTGAACATGATGAACTTAGTGTTTTGTCCCTAGTCACTCATTTGAGGTGACGTCTCGAAGTGACTAGATTGTAAGTCGATCGATGGTTGGTTCAGCACCATGGTGTAACAACCCGAAAAGTGCCCAATTTTTCTAGTAAAAATATTTACTAACACTTTTCAGTAGAACTTAAGTTTTTAAAATAGAATTTATTGTTTCGAGTCGTATTTTGAAATTCCGCGTTCGTATTTGGAATTTCTGAGAGATTTCATGAAAAGACCGTTTTTAGTCATCTTTGACTTTTCTTGACTTTTTAAGTCGTCTTTGACTTTCCTTGACTTTTTAAAAAGTCGTCATCGACTTTTCTTGACTTTTAAGTCGTCATAAACTTTTTCTTGACTTTTAAGTTATCTTTGACTTTTCTTGAATTCTAAGTCGACTTTGACTTTCGTTGACTTTTCCCGACTCGCCTTATAAGTTTGAAGACCGAAATTTTATTTAAAAAAAAAATAATATTTTTGATTTATTTTTATAAAGATTTATTAAGATTTATCATAATTTAATAAAATTATTTTGAATTTATTCGGAAGTTAAAGAATAACTTTTACGGTTTTAAACCGAACGTCATTTAACTATTCCCGACTCATCGTAAATCCCGTAACAAACTCGAAACTCGACTTTGGCATGGAGTCACGCGCCCATGTCATCGTTTTCCACTCACTGGAGATATTTTAATTCTTTCGATTAAACTAATACAAATATCTTAGATATTTGTTACTTTATCGATCCGTCAACGGAGATTACGCAAATCGAGAAAAAATCAGACCCGATATCATCATGTTCCACACGGCTCTCTTTCCCCTCTAATAGGGCTTGATATTTTCATTACTTTTGATTACAATATCATAATATCTAGATA
>JAIUZE010071728.1:0-34632 GCA_022085475.1 Heliosperma pusillum | reverse complement strand
GTGCAATAACATAAATAAATCTCTATAGGTTCACAGGGTATACTTTGTATAATAATCAGTTGATTAACGTTTATCAATAACGGTTGGCTTGATAGATAAGTTTGACGTTATTGTCATACAGATGGCGGTGATCAACTGGTCCCTAAAAGTCACACCTAAAGGATGTGAGTGAGAGATGTGATTATTTGAGAAAATAATCATATTGATGCCTTATTAAATGACTAAAAGGTTAGTCGGTGTTTTTGACTAAAAGGTTAGTCAAATTGTGATGATGATATAATTATTTAATAATGATTAAATAAATTTAGCTGAGACGAATTAACTGTAATTCGTAAATTGAATATAAAATGTTATATTTAATTGTTGTATATAATGTAAGCCAATTAAACATAAACCGTTATAATTAATTGGAAAATTATAAATATACGGATATTTATAATTAATGATGTATTATAATGTCGGTCTTTGACTGATGACGATTATAATGTATTACATTATATTAGAAGCTAAAATGACCGGAAAAAGTGTCCAGATACACTCGGGTTTTTCGGTCCATGGGTAGTGGTTTTGAGGAGACAAAACTCCTCATAAAAACCCTATGCTTGCCATGAGAACAAGGTGAACAAGAGGAAAATTCTAACCTAATTTTTCTTTCTCTCTCACTTGTGCCTCCATCACACAAAATCACAAAAACCTAAAAGTTAACTGTAACTTTGAATCGATCTTTCTAGCAAAGGAGAAGGGCATATCTCGATCTATCTTGGGTGAGACAATTAGGAGGATATCTATTTTGATATCTGTTCTTAGACCGATTTTGCTAAGGACCAAAGGTTTAATTCATTTTCTCTACATTTGTATCGTTTTCATATCTATGACTTGCAATTTCATATTATATAATTTTGTTATAATCCTAAACTTTAAAGGGATGTAAACAGTTATTTCCCACAGTGTATCATGTCAAAACGCATAAGTATGGTTCTCATTTCATTCCTATAAGCATTGCATTCATGATTCACTAAGATTTGAAGCCTTTTTCACTTTGAATTACACCTCAAAATTAGCCCCTTCATACAAATGCTTCACAAAATAATAGCTACATATAAAACTGCCTACCTTTTGAGCTAATAGCTAGACTATGGTGTATGGGTGCTCTTTTGAGAAGATTTGTTCTTATATGTCAAAGTGAATTTGGAAGAACCAAAAACGTTCAAGAAGCAATGTTAAGTTCAGAAAAGAAAGAGAAAAAAAAAAAAAAAAAATGAAACAGAAAAACGGAAAAAAAAAAAAAAAAAAAAAAAAAAAGAAAAAAAAAAGAGAGAAACGAAAAGGAAGAAATAAAATAGAAGAAGTTGTGAGTATCTCCTCAAAATGTCAAGTCAATATTCAGAAGGAGTTTACCCTTGTGTTTCGTGTGTAATAAGCCAATTTGTTTCTTTTGGCTTCGTTATCCGTCTTCTGGGAAATTGATCGGAAGTTTGGATTGAGTATCCATTTATCATTGGTTAGTTGCTAGCTCGTTTAAAACTTCATATAACCATAACTTTTTGTCCACCTTTCACCCATTTCCCAAAGCCTTCTTCTTATTTTTCCGGCTTCTTTTCTATGTGCATTGTGATCTTTGACTTGTGTTTTGAATTGTTTACCATATTAGATTGCGGACACATTTTCATAAGTCGTAGATAGGTGAGTGTCTCAAAAACATTTACACATAAAGAAATCACCATTTACATACATGAGTGTTCGAGTGTGCCGTGAGAGTCCATTTGTCAAAAGATCATGCAAGAGCCGAAAATCTATAGTGAAATTCTTTGTGCTACGCCGTTATGTAAATCTCAGCCATGTTTATGTATCATTCTTGCCCACGTTATGTAAATCCATGTGATGTGTGTTATGTCAAAACGCATAAGTATGGTTCTCATTTCATTTCTATAAGCATTACATTCATGATTCACTAAGATTTGAAGCTTTTTCACTTTGAACTACCCCTCAAAATTAGCCTCTTCATACAAATGTTTCACAAGATAAGAGCTACATATAAAAACTGCCTACCTTGTTGAGCTAGTAGCTAGACTATGGTGTATAGGTGCTCTTTTGAGAAGATTTTGTTCTTTTATGTCAAAGTGAATTTGGGAGAACGACAATGTTCAAGAAGTGATGATATGTTCAAAATAAAAAGAGAAATAGAAAAATGAAAAAACTGAAAAAGAAAAAAAAAAATCGAAAAAAAGAAGAAAAAGAAATAAAAGAAGAAGTTGTGAGTATCTCCTCAAAATTTCAATTCAATGTTAGAAGGAGTTCACTCTCGTGTTTCGTGTGTAATAAGCCAATCCGTTCATTCTGGCTTCGTTTTTCGTCTTTTGGGAATTAACCGAAAGTTTGGATTGAGTATTCATTTATCATTGGTCAGTTGCTAGCTCATTCTAACCTTCACATGACCATAACTATTTGTCCACCTTTCACCCATTTCCCAAAGCCTTCTTCTTATTTTTCGGCTTCTTTTCTGTGTGCATTGTGATCTTTGACTTGTGTTTTGAATTGTTTACCATATTAGACTGCGGACACATTTTCATAAGTCGTAGATAGGTGAGTGTCTCAAAACATTTACACATAAAGAAATCACCTTTTACATGCAATGAGTGTTCGAGTGTGCCGTGAGAGTCCATTTGTCAAAAGATCATGCAAGAGCCGAAATTCTATAGTGAAATTCTTTGTGCTACGCCGTTATGTAAATCTCAGCCATGTTTATGTATCATTCTTTCCCACGTTGTTTTTGGGTTATGATTCATTATGTTTCCAAAGTTTTACGTTGAGATTTGTTTCTTGATGGTGTAGTAGCCAATGCTTGCAACCCTTGTCCTGATATTGTTTATTATGTTTGCTTGAGGACAAGCAAGGGTTTAGCTTGGGGGAGTTTGATAAGTGAATATTTGTATGATTTTAACCCCCAATTTAGCTCGGTTTTGTATGTCATTTGTGCTTTGTTAAGCCATTTTATGAGCTAATATCGTCTTCTAGGCGAATTCCTATGTTCTAACCTGCTTTGTAGGGAAAGTGACATTTCTACGCCCTTTTTCTATATTCCCGGCCATTTGCCTAGAACCCGACGATTTGAAGAAGCAAGCTTGACCAAGTCAAAGGCATTTCAAGAAGGTTCACCGATTCAAAAGAAAGAAGAAGTAAAGACGATGTCGCAGTTGTCGCAGTTGTCGGAAGATCAATCTGTTAGGCGAAGAATTCATCGTTTTACATCAAACCCTATCAACAAACCCGACTCAAGAGGTCAAGGGGAATAATGGAAGTCAAGTCATATGCAAGGGGAGATGAAACGAGAGTCAAAGCACCAAGATCACAACTGACCTGATCGGGTAAGTGGTGTACCCGATCGGGGATCTCTGCTGATCTGAGCTTTTGCTTCGACTTCCTCCTTTTTGTCCTATGTGATCAATGCATGACCCCTTCCCCACGAAACCCTAATGCTATATAAAGAGCTTCAGCCACCACACTTCAACACATCTCTTCATACTTCACTTCTCTTCTCTTCTTACAATTCTCTTTAGATTAGAAAACCTAGATTAAGAGGAGGGAAACCTAGCCTCTCTTCTCTTGTCTAGATCATTTTCTTCTTCTTTTTATATTTAGTTCTAGTTTATTTCTGTCTTTTCTACATCGAAACTTTAGCTTAGATCAATAAGAATTTCATCTTTGTAATCTACTTTTTTTGGTTCAAGTATTGTGATTCATGGAACGACTATTCTAAGCAAGGGATTTCTATTATTGTTATCATTATCGTTGTTGATCGTCATCTAGGTATTCCTATCTTATCTTTTGTTTAATGTCTTTATGTTTTCTATTTGATTGTTATTTTCCATCCATGTTATCTTAGATTCATTTTAGTATCGTTATAAACGTCATTTCATTTCATAAGATTATCAACTTAGCGTCGTTATTATCGCCATATAAAGAGTCTTAAAATATTGTCAAAACCAAATAAACATGTCTATCCTAGTTTCTGTTATTAACTTCATCTTGATTTAGACATCACCATGAGTGAGTAGTCATCTTTCTAGTGTATAGGGTAGCCATGTTAGGTTAATTAAAAGATGATAATTGGATAAAAGAAATTGTGCTTTTAAAACACTGTGTCTATGCAAGTTTGGACTACAACGATAGTTGATGATTTCTGATCAAAATCATTGACTAGAATGCAATTCTTTTCCAAGGTAGAGATACGTGAATTGAATAGACAAAGCATGACATGGTAGATTAAGACCTAGTAAATTGCCTAAAAGCCTGCTAGACCATCTGATCTATGATTGTAATGAACACATCATTCTTATGAACTCACAATGAATTATTTGCATGTTCCATATCCAATTGCATCAATATGTTAATCTACATGTGTGAACCTACTTCCCTAGATGTTTTTCATCATTGTTAATTCATCACTTGCTTTATTGTTTTCATTTCCATTTGCTTTTATTTCGTTTTCATTTATGCCTTTTATTAGTTTAGAAATTAAAATCCCAAAACCCAGATATTCGTTAGATAAGACCCAATTGCGAGACATTTCACATTCTATAGGAAACATCATCTCCCTGAGGATCGACCCCTACTTCCCTAATTACATTAATTTGTTATTAGCTTAGTCTAGGTAATTTATCTTTGTATCGGGCTTGCGACAGGCTTGATCACCTTCCTTTACCTCTTATTTCCCTTGATTATATTCCCTTAAACCAAGAATGGCAATGAATCATAGACTCTATTTAGATTCGCAATATCCTACCCTAATGGGTAGGATATGGGTAGAGGTGGCAATCAGCTCCTTCGGGTCGGGTTTGAGTCGGATCAAGTCGGGTCAAGTCATATCGGGTCAGGATGCCCTCTCAGGTCAAGTCGGGTCGCTATCGGCTTGGGTCATTTCGGGTTAAATCATCTATCGGGTCAGTTGGGTTTGGGTCGGGTCGTTATCAACACCGGTTATTTATCACAATACTTCAAAATTTTACCATTAAATTTAGTTTTAAATCATTATTTGATTTAGTTCCTTCGTTATAAAGTCAAAGGTATCATTTATATAATAAATCACTTTGATTTTGAACAATATTAAGCTTAATAATTGTCTAATCATCAATTTAATCGGGGCAATATCGGGTCGAGTCACTGTCGGGTCGAGTTCGGGTCATTGATTATCGGGTCGTGTTGGGTTACTGGTCATCACCGGGTCGGGTCGGATCATTTTTAGGTTGCACTATTCTCGGATACGAGTTGGGTCTGGTTTGCTCGGGTTCGAGTCACGTCGTGTTTGCTCGGATTCAAGTCGGATCAGACTTGCCAACTCTAGATACTGTGTCAACCATGTGTGTGCCAACTGTGGATGATTTTGTGCAAACTATGTCATGTCTTTGCTATGTTGAGCTTATCCTTGCATGGGAAAGTTTGTGAATCTATCTAATTTTGGTGTTTGACGTCATATTTTGGGTCCTTAGTTTAGATTTTTAGTTTTAGGAAATTATATGTTTTTTTTGTGATCAAGGGAACATCCAAACACCCTGTAAGCCCGGGGACCAGTTAAGTCTTTAAGATTACCCTTGATGGCATGTAATAACCGTAGCACTCCCGTGTAGAGAGTCGAACTCGGGACCTCTCAATTCGTTGTCATTGCAACGCTTTGAGGCACTCCCGCACTCCACTACACTCAAGCCACTTTGGTTGGAAATTATTTGTTAATTTCCTATAAGCTTTTGTGAATGTATTAGGAAATTAGTTTATTAATTTCCTAATCGTCTTTGTTTCCTAATTGGTCTAGGTCTCTTATTAAGGGTGGAATAAAACTATATAAAGAACCTTATATTAGTCTAGGTTAATTAAGGAGGTGGAGATAATATTTGTGCGCATAATCTTATGAGAGTCGATTTGTGAGGTTCCCTCCGGGGAGGAAGCTTCAGTTTGTTTCGGGCTCAATTAGACTGGCGTTCTTATGAATTTGGAGATCGAAAGAGTCTGTTCGGAACTTGTTGGCCTCAAGATCATTTATCTTTCATCTCGTTTGGGTAGTCTCTTTTGTCCATTTGAGATTACTATATTTATTGGTTATATTATTGGGTATACTTTTTGCTCTTAGTAGTGCGTGTATACCGGTCTACTTTTGTACTATTATCTCCACAATAGTGAAATTTTCCCTCCTATAGGGTGGACGTAGCCTGTTATTTGACTAGTGAGCCACATATATTTGTGTGTTACTTTATTTGTTATTCGCTATATTTTGTTCTTATCACCCTAATCAACTAACTATTGGGTAACGAGACGCCTCCGTTACAACAATATGTTATATGATAGTGAGTGTCATATTTCAACTAAATACATTTTCCAAACATTTACGTTTACTAGTTCAGAACAACAATCTAAAAAATGTAGCAGCGCACATGACTATGTCATTAAGTACTGTAGCGTTGCTACCTGTCTAAAAAAATGCATATTGAACAAAACAAAAATACATATTGATATCATCTTCTCAAAAAATCATACCATGTAACTGTAATCATTAGTACCTACAAAAAAACAACTTACGCCGAAAAAAAGACTTATCCTATATGATTTTTTTTCCGAAATACATAGCATTTTAGTAAAAAAAAAACCATAAAGATACACGTTTCTTCCACGTGTCAAAATGCTAAATATATGTAATGTAGTCATACAAAATAATAGCTAATACAAATCCATTAGCGTCGAAAACAAAAACTAATCCAATATGAAAATACAGTTGTATTACATGTCATGTTAATGAATAACTATAGAGATACACGTACCTTCCAGGTGGCGGAACAACTAACAGAACACCTCATTTTACATGCATATCAGTTTGCCTATAAATACACAACATTGACTGACCTTTTGTAGGGGGTAATTGTCCATAGATCTTTTCCAATTGGTATTACTTTTTATCTTTATTTCTTATATTAATTATAAAGTGTAGAATGTAGATAGTAAAGTAAGAGGTTGAACCACAAGGAAATGGAAATCAAATTGCTTATTACCTATGAAAAAATTATAAACTATTGACTCCCAAAGTTTATGTATTGATTATGACCAATGGTAATGAATCCAAATATATTAAACGAGTCTTGTGTCTTCGGGTCACGATGAATACTAATTAGAGTAATTTGGGGTCAATCAACAAAAATAAATAATGCATTGATTACTACTAATATTGCTCTAAATTTGAAGAAAGGAGTAAATTGTAAATTGCATACTTGAATTCATGTAAATTGTAAAATGGGTAGGTTGTTTGGTTATCCCAATTCACATGAATTGCAACTTTCCCATGAATTCCAATTCTTTTATAATAGAGGAAGTTGTTTACCTATGTCTCTTTAAGTAAGTGAGAATGCCTACATGAATTACAATGCATATATGTAACCAAACAATATTTTCTAATTCACATGAATTTCAAAATCATGTGATATGACACTTCCTAGGCATTGTAAGTTTTCCGTATGTAACCAAACGAGTCCTATTATTCTATTGAAAAAAACAATTAATTTAGAATAAAAATTTTGGAGGGACAAAAAAGTGAAATGAAGGGAAATCCACCCTACCACATATAAATAACTATATAAGACAAAAAATTTCGCTTTTTCCTATATATTGTGCTTTTAGCTCTTCATTGCACATGAATATATCTGAGCTGTCTTAAAATTAAGACGCATATATGAATATACCCGTCACCAAACTTTGCCTAAAATATATAAGAGGGTGTTCACAATTTATTAAGGTAGTAGTAGTTGTTATTATTGGACTAGTGTGTCTAAATTTTCTATACAATTTGTTAAGTCATTCGGTAATTATTTGTCCCGTTTAAAGGTTTAAAACAAACTAGTTTTAAACCCGTGCAGAAAATGCACAAATTCTAACAGTAGGCGTTACTGTTTAATACAGGAGCAAATAGGTGAGCGTGATTGAATGCTCGATAGCGTAACAATATAAATAGTTTACAATTACATATTCGACGGACACACAAATGACTTTCATTAATCAACTGAGAGAAGTTATTTCTTATGTACGGGAACATTCTTGACCTGTGTGAAATAAGCTCAGTTCATGTCCATTGAGTGCTTCATTTTGAGATATTGAAAGACTCAATTTATCATACGATTCAACAAATGGTGAACATAAATCTCTTACTAATCCCGACACAATATTTACAAAATAATTTTATTTACAATTTATGATGAACAAATGATGAACATAATTTATTTACAATATATGAGATATTTTATGAACCTGTGTTGATAGGCGTAAGTGACGTGGTAGAAGTACTCAGTTGAATACAAAAATGATTATGTTTGCAATAGAGTTGTGATGCGTGTCTTTCATATGCGTTTATTCTCTTATTTGACATGCATTTCTATGCTTATTACGTATCTTTTAGCTATTATTATTCCACTATTTGCTACTTTGGGTTGTGTTCTAGTTTTATAGGTTATTACCCAAAAAGAAGCAAATGCAAGCCAAATCCTATCAACAAAGTAAGTTTGAAGAAATTTCAAGAGCCTTATGTCACTAGCTTCAACTTTGAAGAGCCATATCTCAAGATCTACAACTGATAATCCAGTGATTCCAATTGGATATGAAAGCTTATCCTCTTAGCTTTCCAACGCCACCAAAAATGCATGACTTGACCAAGTAACAAAGAAATGGCAGCCTCTTGAAGTTCGGTGCGCATTGCAGGAAATTCGCCAGACTTTTAGTCGATCGACTATCTGAAGTTGTCGATCGACCACTTGAAGAATTTAGTCGATCGACAAAGCTCATTAGTCGATCAACTAAAATCATCACGACATCCTTTTAAGTCGATCGACTACACCATTTGGTCGATCGACTAATTCCAGTAATCAGACGGTTATTTCGTGGCTCTGGCCCATTAGTTACTTAATTAGTACTCTAGCTTATGGATTTAGTATTTAAGCCTTATAAGACTGATTAATTAGGTTGTCTCTTTTACACTGTTAAACATCTCTTTTTCTTTGAGCAACTTTAGATCTAATAAATTGGAATCGATCTTTCTTCCTTTTCTTTTGGTATTGAATCTTTCTCCTTTAGTTTTAATTCCTACTTCTTAATTCTTGTTTCCTTGTTCTTTCTCTTTATTATTTAATTTATTAGATTTTTAATTGTTCTTCCATCTTATTCCGTCATGTTTAATTCAATTCTTATTGTTATAGTTAGTTTCATTAGATCCAACATGAGTAGCTAATTCTTCAATGCTAGGATTTAGGGGAACTGCTGCGGTTATGTGACTGTATAATTACTAGATTATTAGTTAAGCCATAATTATTGGTTTGTATTGTTAATCGTTGCATTAATTGTTACTAAATTAATTAAATGCATGTGACCGATCTATTACTTTGTTAAACCTCGACCTAGATCGTAAGATATGGAAAGGGTAGAACTTGCAGCGAATTGAACAATAGAATGCCCTAATTAGAGCGAAAGCTAAATTAGTAATTCTAGGGTGAATAGTAGACCGAAAGGAACTATTCCTTACCCTTCAAACCATGTTTATGTTAATCTTTTAATTCTATCATTGACCATCGTTGACCGTGGTAACCCGATATCCTAACTATTTCTCTTATTATATTTTAATCCACTTTCTTCCTTTATTTCTCTTCCCTTTATTTCTCTTTCCTTCACTACTTGTAGTTTAGATAACAAACAATCAAAACCCCCATTTGTTACTTAGACAGACTATTAATTAGCAAATAGAATTTCTTTAGTCTCCCTGTGGATACGATCCCGACTTCCTGTATTGCATTAGTTTAGGGCAGTTGGTTATCTTTGATTAGGTGTGCGATTTAGCCTGTCAAATTTTGGCGCCGTTGCCGGGGAGACGGTTTATTTTATTTGCTTTTTTATATAGTTTGTCTTTTGGTCAGGGAACTTTCGTTCCTTGAGACCGTTCTCATGCTATTTACCATTAGATTCCCGCAGGATGAGAACGAATGTTTTGGTACTTATATAGACAGGATCAGGGAATGGGTTGATACACTACATAATGGAGTTTTTTCTTCCCTCCAAATTTGCATGTTTATTATCCAGGGTATAAATGACCCTACACAAGCATACCTGAACTCCATAGGTAAGGGGGACTTCAGTGGGAAACCCGTCGATGAGGTATTAGAATTTTTTGAGTGGTTTGCCCTTGAGAGTGTTAAGCCCCAATTTTCCCTTTTTGTGAGCGATAAGAGTAAAGACATGGTGATTGAGCCCACTTTTGACAAACTGAAGATAATTGATGTCAGTGAGGCTATTATGGATACTT
This sequence comes from Heliosperma pusillum, assembly GCA_022085475.1. Taxonomy (NCBI): domain Eukaryota; kingdom Viridiplantae; phylum Streptophyta; class Magnoliopsida; order Caryophyllales; family Caryophyllaceae; genus Heliosperma; species Heliosperma pusillum. The sequence continues at coordinate 24,314 of JAIUZE010071728.1, read as the reverse complement.
CTTATGTTATAGATGTCACTGATGAGTCAGTTTCAAATGTTTATTCGGGTTCCATGATAAGGGACCCGTTGGAGGCTTTGAATGTTTTAGATGCTTGTGCAGATGACTCAGGAACCAATGACCTTGTGTTGGATATGTTAGAGGCTGCTTTGGAAGGTAGAGAGCTTACTACTGACGAGATCCAGATGGTAAATAGGTTGTTGTCCACCTCTTGCATGATTGAGGTAATGAAACCCGAGCTTAGTCCTCTTTCCTCAAATATTAATTATGCATTCTTAGATGAGTTTGAATCGCATCCAGCCATTGTTAGTTCAACTCGCGATCAAGACCACCTATCTGCTTTGGTTGTTCTTAAAAAGAATGCATTTGAGGAGATTGATGATTATGACCCACCAAAAGGTACACCACCGGACATATATGAGATCATTTGTGATAGGAATATTAACATTCAACTTATTGTTGTTAAGTAGAATACCGTGATTGTTCAGCGTCATCGTGGGAAAATTGATAAGATGGAATGGTTTATTCTATATGTATTGATTTTTCCCTTTTTCTATTTATTATCTTGTGAGGATCATGCACAGAGTTATGATAAGCTTTTAAGGGCCTTGAGCGCTTACTCTTACCCGTATTTGGATAAGGGTCGCTGAATAGTGGTAGCTAGCCACGACTTCCCTTTGTTGTTGGCTGGTTTTGGGAGGTCTATCTTGTATAATTTTGTAAGTTTACTTCCATTTAATTTATATTCATTTGCATTCACCTTGTTTTGCGTACCTTTTTCTCTATATTTTTTATGATGCTTATTGTTTTTGGTTTGGGGAGGGTATGCATATGTCTGTGTTTTGCATCCATTTGCATTATTTATTGCATTTTCGCTTTCATATTTATTGCATTTCTGCATGCATTGTTTATTTAATTTGAATATAATCAAAACAAAAAAATTGAAAAATCATAAAAATACAAAAACATGTTTATTTTTGCATTTAGGTCGAGTCAGAACGGTTGATAACAATGATGAAACCGCTTCTATGCTTTTACTTTAGTCTAAGCCTTGCATCGTTAATGCCATCCTCTACAATCATTTGCATAATCTACGAGTTTTTGATTAAAATTTACTGAACGAATAGACTTGATTACTTGATATCGGCAACCTACTTAAACATTCTAAGGAATTAGAGCCTTCATAAACTGATGACATTCATGATCAGTTTCATCTAGGATGTGAGTAGGACTCCTTATAAGGCATGTAACATTAATTTGCATAAGCATGATATCTACCTCTTAGTGCATGTATGCATTCAGTTTGTGGAAGGTGACACATGTGGAGAGGCAAACCCTTTTTTCTCATATTTTACCCTTAAACTTCACTAGCCAAATTGACCTATTTTGACCCAATCTTTAACTACAATCCAAAATTAGCCTACCTTAGTCAAGCTAGTTTAATTGTTTGTATTGGGTACGTATTTGATCGTTAGTTTGGTATTTCAGTTTTGCAATGAGAAGAGAGTTGCTAATTCGAGAAAAAAAAATGAAAAAGAAAGGAAAAAAGAAAAAAAAAACCAACACTCCGAAAAAAGAAATAACACGAAATAAACGAGTTGTTGAGTGTTGAAAAAGAAAAGAAAGAGGAATGTTTATACGCCCATGCTTGTCTTTATACATTTTTGGGGAGTCGTGTTGTGTGTATTGAGTTATGCCGAATTTGGCATCGATCTTAATTTTAGATTGAGTTTATAAGGCGGATGAATGTAATAATTGGTTACGGTTGTACTAGCTTGGCTTTACCTCCACATATCCAAAATCTATTTTGCCCTTTTTTACCCAATTACCTCACCTTACACCTGGGTTGCACGGACACGGCCCAAATTTGCCCTCCGCGTGTCCGACACCGTGTCCGACACGGACACGCCTAGGACACGGCTGAAAACGTGTCCGACACCTCAAAAACCGTGTCCTCGGTTCCAATTTAATTTATGCCGTGTCGGACACGGTCCAAAAAAAATGGACACGGGCCGTTTTTGTGTGGACACGCCTTTTAGTGATGTTTCAAAACAATAAGCCCCAATTTTATTCACGACACAACCGCCACTCACCTGTTTCTTTTGCTAAAACAAACACATCTTACCCGTGTTGTTGGTGTTGACGTGTTGTCAATTAAATAGCATGTTGGTGTTGTACTGTTGTTAATTGAATACTATTCAATGCTCGGACTCGCCGGAACAGCCCGACGTACCCGTGTCGACACGACACGACCCGGATACGGACACAGGATACGTACCGGACTTGCCATGGTGAAAATGGACTCGTCATGGTGAAGGAAAGAAGTGAAGTAGAGTAGTAGACTCGTGGAAGCCATGGTTGTGTGTGTTTGTTTGCAGTTTGGACAGAGAAAGAGGGAGGGAGCTGGATGACGGCTACTGCAAGGGTCATTTAGGGTTTCAAAAATAGGAATTGTAAAGTGATTTTGACTAAAAGTAATCCATTACTTCTAACATATTAAAAGTGGTTCATGAATATATCAATCACTTAATAGCCCATTAAGATACCTTGCTCACATCCTTCTAAAAAGTGTAAACACAATTGAACGTAGTACAATTTTTTTGAAAGATTTCTTCCAATTTGGACAAATTAATTAAAATATTAAAATTAGACGAGTCCAAATTTAATTTTTGGATCCTTCAAAAACGTATCCCCGGGTCCTTTATTTTGAGATTTCAAGGATCCGACACTCGGATCCATACCCGTGTCGGATCCTTGTACCCGAGTCCGAGCATCATAGTTAATGAATAGCATGATGATGATGATGTATTTGATATTAGGATTTAGGATGATGGTGTATTAATACTGTATTGGTGTTTTAGCATTTTGCCAAATGGTATTAATTGATTATGATGTTGGTGTGTTTATTGATTTGGGATTGTAAATTTGTCATTAGTATATTTGTAATTAGTCAATCTGTCATTTAACGACTTTGTGGTCTTTAAATGACCAAAATTTAGGTGTTGGTTACAATGGTCTTCAAATTCCCTTTATTTCAATATGTATATTGATTTTTTTTTGCCGTGTCCCGTGTCCTAAAAAATTTTGAGTGCCGTGTCCCGTGTCCGTGTCCGTGTCCGTGTCCGTTTTTCGTGCAACCTAGTGTCCCGGTGCCGAACCAAGATGGTTTTCTAGATGCTTTTGACCCTAGAGGCGATGGTCATTGTGGATTTCGAGTTGTCTCACATGCAAAAACAGGGGATGAGAAAACCTATCTACAAATGCGACGACTGCTATTGATCGAGTTGAAAAAACAAGTCTATGTGACCATTTACTATGGTGAACGTGACCAAGCTTGTAGACGAATCAAATGGGCTACACATGCACCTTGTGATATGCCTAATTGGATGGAAGACTTGGATTTATTTGGTTTTGCAACGGCGTTCAATTGGACAGTATGTAGCTTGCGTGTGTCATACTATAATGGCGTACATTCATGGTATGGATGTTCCACGTACTTACCTCTACGGTCTACACCAGGTGCTCGCAGTCCGTATGGTATTTTGTGGATACTTCATACAGGGATGCATTGGGTGCGTGTACGCATAAATGACGAATGTGCCATGCCTCCTATACACAATTTATGGAAGGGTAATCATTTTCTCGACATTGAATATTATGAATTTATTAATAAAGTCAGACTTGATTATTGGTGGGATTATGTAAATAGGGGACTTTTGTGGGATCCTAGAAATAATTAGTTTTGTCTTTGGTTTGTAATTTAACAATTTATTTATCAAGAATTTGTTTTGGTTTTTCGTTTTTATTGACAAATTCAAACAACTAAGTCCAATAAAGCCCATAAAAGAAAATGCAAAGTCTAAAAAACCCAACAAACAAACAAAGTCTATAAAAAATCCTAACAAACAAATTAAAGTCATAAAAAAAATCCAACAAACAAAGTCTAAAAAAAATCCAACAAACAAAGTCTAAAAACAATCCCAACAAACAAAGAAAAAAAAACGTCAATTCCCGCCATCGGTACCACCATTCCCACCATCGGTACCACCATTCCCGACATCGGTGCGACCACGTGAGCCTGTCCCCCTATCGGTGCGACCACGTGAGCCTCTCCCTCTATCAGTGCGACCACGTGAGCTTCTCCCCCTATTATCAGCTGGGGGTCTACCGGTGTATGCTCGTATTTCTGGATGAACGGTCCTTATAAACTGCCTTAATTCTCCGGTCATTGCAGGGTCTTCAACATCCTCAAACTGTGAGAAGCGGTGAATAAGCGACTGACCAACCTGCAAAGTAAACGAATAGACAGTTATATTAAAATTGAAACATATGTATATGAATACACATTAATATTACAATTAAATATATATTACACGTACCGTAGTCGGAAAGTGGGACCTCGATGTGGGCATCTGATCACTATCACGGGGAACATTCATCACATAAAGATGCAAATGTGTACTAAACCACTCCATATACCCTTGCGTGTAAGCATGTGGTGGGTGAGCGGGCAATGAACGCCTATCCAAATGTACTTTGTGCGTTTTCCAATTATTCTATGTGTAGTCCAAAAACGCACCGTCATATTGCACATCATATGCAATCGACTTAACTGGACGGTAAGCCTTGTCGGTGGGAGGCATGGGGGGCGGAATGGTCTGGATGTACCCAAATTGTTGAAGACATCTCTCTGGGTAGTATGGCTCAACAATATCGATAACAACAACCCTTGATACGCGGTACTAGGGTGTTCAGTCTCGGGATTCTGAGGGTACGGTCTCCAAGCTACCGACTCTATCGGCAACAAATCCAACTGCTCTCGGTAGGAGACAAGTGCTCTATCCGCCTCAGCGCGCCCTCGGAGTATCAGTAGTGGTTGCCAAGGTCGCCATCGGCCGAAAACAGGGAAAGTACTTGAAGATCCACGACTGCAACAAGGTCAAACAACCACACAAACCCTTACAATCAGCCCTCGAAGCACTACCCAACTGTCTATATAGATAAGCCAATGTGCCGGCACCCCAAGCATACTTACTAATGCTACCAACATCTCTAAGCATCGGGAATATGTTTGCCCGAACCATATCACTAGATTTGTCAACAAATAATGTCGAACTCAATAAGATCATCAAGTAACCCTGAACCTCAGAAGCCACTCCCCGCTTGCACCCCTCAACCAACTCTTTCAAAGATATTTGTAAAATCAAATTTCCCTTGTATATCTTTGCATCATTACCTTGTTCCCACTGCTCTTCTAACTTAGCCTCCGTCATAGCCAACAACTCCGACATACCAAGCACGGGATGTGCCATATCAGCCTCAGGTATGCTACAAGAATACCCATCAAACTAATCCCAAGGATCTCCGCAACATCGTGCAGCAGTATCGTCATCTCACCCCATGGCATGTGAAATGTGTTGGTGTCCGGCTGCCACCTCTCAATAAATGCACACAACAACGACATGTTCAAATTTGTATGCATAAGGTCGGGCAAATGACTAAGATTGTACAATTGTGAAAATTCAATATTCAACATCCTAATTAATTTTTTTTATTAATGTAAAAATAAAAGTATGGGCCATATAATGAAAAAACTGCAAATATAGGTCAAGAAATGTAAAAGCGAGTGTTATTATTTTTATAATTAAAAAATACCAAGAAATGTTTTACAATAAAAAGGGAAGAAGAAAAAAATATTGAAAATGAAATAGACGGCTCATTTCTGAAAGAAAAAAAGAGTGAAGAAAAAAAAGGTGTCAGATAACCATTTTGGATTTATTCACAAATACTTATTAGTTTGATTAAACTCCGATAATACAATTATTTAATAAGCAATCTCGTGCAGTTTTTGCACGGGTTTAATAATAGTTTGTTTATGGAATAGGTAAAGAAATGAATGCTGGGAGTATAAACAAGTTTTGAAGTGTGTTAACATTATTAATTGAAAAACATGATGAACTAAACACACGCCCATGAAGTGCTTTGCATGAGAATGTTCCAAAAGATGAACCATTTTAACCAAAATTTTAAGGTGATTGTTGAGACTCTTATATTATATTTATATTTTATTATGTCTCCTCACTTAAATGCTCATTGAGATTGAAGAGTGGTTAGTGCACACGCCCCTTTATACCATGTGTTGATTTTTTCATTTTGTGAGCTTGTGAGATATGAAGAGCTGCAAGGGTTTGAAGACTTTGAACCTGTGACCTTTGGTCACACTGGCTCTGATATCATGATAAATGAATCATCTCAACCAAAACATTAAGGTGAGGGTAGTCCTTGCAAATCGGGCTCAGGCCTAGCGGGCGGCACGGACCCGGCCCGGTTACGACCTAACACGGCACGACCCGAAGGTGAAAATCGGGTCGGCCCGACCGTGCCTAACGCCGGCCGCGGTGCAAGAAATTAAAAAAAGGCGGGCTTTTAGCCCGACCTGGCACAAACCCGAGAAGTTCGGCCCGATTAGGCACGAAAAATGGCCCGAGCACGACCCGGCCCAATTTGCCAGTTTTGTGTTAATTTTTTGTTTTTTCATTTTTAATAAACTATGAATAACCCCTCCATTCAATCCATTTCATTAGTAATTCAATCAATTCTCTCTTATCTTACAATCTTATACTTACAATCTTATACATACTTACAAATTACAATATCTTTATAATATAAATTCTTTTTCTAATTACAATTAGTCAATTACTAAATATATAAAACTTATTATATAAAAAAATATCAATTAACTACTTAAATGTCTTTTGTTGATTGGGGTATTCAAGAAAACGACGAAGGGATTGCGGGTTATATTTACAATCTTGAAAAAAAAATTTCTTCACAAAAACGAGCCAACCAGGCCAGGCACGACACGACCCGATTTTTGGCCGGGCCAAGTGTGGGCCGAGGACAACGTATACGATTTTGGACCAGGCACGACGCGGCCCGAAGGCACGGAAAACCGAGCCTAGGCCGGGCTAGTTTCCCGGCTAGGCACGACGGGCCGGCCCGAAGCACATACCATTGCCAGGACTAGGTGAGGGGGAAAACCCCCCAACGATGGAAAAAGTAACTAGTAGGTCTTCTCGCAAGATAGCTCAAAGCGAAGGGGGAGCATCGAGATGTGATACGACGGTTTCTCAATAGGTTATTGAAAGATCATTTATCCGTAGCCTATATCTTTCGTAAACCTTTTATTATACCGTAAGTCTTGATTAAGACATGTAATATCCGTATTAAGTTTCCGGTTCATCTCGTTGAAGACGGGGCATATCTGTCTTCAATGAAGACGGGTTGGATCCCCACTTGTCCTCCCACTTGCCTCCTTGTGAGAGGGGATCCGACCCGTCTTCATTGAAGACGGATATTCGTGTGAGCGGGCGTGTTGACATTAGTAGTTGAGAACTAATGGAGTAATTGGCTTACGGTGTATCACAAATCGCTCTGGCCTGCCTGTATCGTCTCAGACTCACGAGCCAAAAGTATATCAAAGGATATAAACACAGTTACACAAATGTATTCCACCTTATGTTACCAGTCCTTTCCACACAAAAAAAACCTTGATCGTCGAGGTTGTCATCTATAATTAGATACAGAAAATATTCATAATAAGCGGTCTACATGGCAGAGTGATGATGCATACGAGACCCTTTCCAACCACATAGGTACTTCCCAAAGGCTCTTGATGATTGCTTCTTGTTACTTCTTCCATTGGCCAGAAGTGTCCTTGGTCCCACAATGTCGGGAGTTCGATGGGCAAGGAACTGCTTGGGAAGCACATTCTTATCGAGGTTGCTCCGTTTGTCAAGCCAGGCAACAATGTCAGAGAACACAATCTCGATGTTGTCGTCAGGCTCACCAGAAGTCAAGCCATGCCACATCCCTGGGTACAGTTTGATGGTTTTGTCTAGGCTTCCGGCTTGCTCGTATAATGCTCTGCTCACTTCCGGGTCTGTCACTGTATCTGCTTCTCCATGCAGTACAAAGAATGGCATTGTCACCTGTAAAGACTATTCGATGAGTTTTCTTTAACTTGGCTTTTCGTTGATCAACTAATATTTCAACTTGTCAAAGAAACCAATCAAATTGCAAAACTTATGCTTGCAATTCTTCCTTGGAGACTGCAACTCCAGACCTAGAAAATGGGTCATTCACCTCAAGGTCTGATTGAGTCATTACGTGTTGGGGTAGTTTTGGGTGCGGGTCCGTTCAACTCATTTAAGATTAGTAGTTACTGTTCGGGTAAATCGACTCATTTTCTGATCACCCAATGAGCATTTTTATTGAAAGTTTTCCAGCCTGTTTGGATCATTTCCATGAAGAATTGTTTCAAATCGTGCATTTTTGGGTTCGAATGTGCTTTGGGGTGTTATTTTCGCATCAATTATGATGATGTTATGAACTTTTCAAGTGGTACAAAGATCATGAGAAATACTTCTGACTATCGAGTCGTTAAGTACAATGAAGAGGCTGTTGACTGATAATTCCTTTAAATGATAAAAATAGGAATGTTAAGGCATAACGAGACATAAACAGATGCAGTGATTTGGCTTGTTCTGGTAAAGATTGTTTTTACAATTTCTACTCTCTTTCAGAATGTTTGAACAGTAACTAACCTCACATAAGCTATCCTCAAGGCTAATGCTTGTTCTCAGCATTTCAAGAGCTGTTTTTAACCTCGGTTTCTCCTGATAAATGAGCTTGTTACTCCTTATCTGCAGACAGTCCAAATGGGTGACGTTACTTGCAAAAATTAAAAATTAGTGACAGGCTAAGTTCTTTAGAGTTATAGAGCATGAATGAATTATGGAGGATAGAAAATGGAAGAGAAACAATTAACCTCTTCCCGCTTAATTGGGTCTTTAAAGGCCGAGTCGATGACATCCTTTGTAGGAACTATCTTCCATTTGGGTATAACCTCTTCCACTCTTGTTAGTATATTAACAACGATCGGATGAGGCTTCACTTTTTCAGATATCTGACAATTTAAGCAAGGTGAAATTGTGAACCACGCTGATACTTAACACAATGACTGTTCTATCAATTGTTTAAAGTCCTTAAAATTCTCGTTTCTTTTTAGTTTAGACCCTTGGAATTCAATTAGAAAGAAGCTTTATATGTTAGCCTAAACAATAAACAACTATCATCGTTTTCGAGTACAATAGCAAGAAAATACCCAAGTGTGCAACAAGTCGACAATAACAATAATGTTATCCCAGTCAAGAGTAAAACCAGCCGAATTCCACTCATATAGACCAATCATCCTTACCACTATAGCATACCTTGCACATAGGCGCAACAAGGACTGCGCCATGGAAAAAAGCGGGATCTTTTTTGTGGAGTAGCAACGAGACGGCTCCTCCCATTGACTCTCCGTATAGAAATCTCCGTTTGTCCTTGTACTCATTCTGTTCTGAGGTCCATTCAAACTAATTATGGATATTTTCAAACATATGTTATCACAAAGGCATGGTACAAGAGACTGGTTAACCTACCAGAGACTGATCTGAAAAAATCATAACAGTCATTGACAATATTGTCAAACTTCTTGATGTAACAACGGGCACCCTTGGACTTTCCGTGCCCTTCATAATCCATGCCAATTACTGCAAAGCCTGCACATGCTAGCTTGATTCCACATCCTGATGTCAACGTACATAACATCAAATTATCAATTAACAATGTTACAACTGTTAGTATTCAAATCAGAAATAAAAGTTCTGCTGAAGTAATGATAACACTTCAGTTTTTCAGTATTAAGAGGTATAAAGTCTAGTACAATGACAGGAAGGATTTTTTTTTTTGATAATAACCCATAAGGGTGAATGCATTCAATTCAAATCACGATCAGCTGCAACAATAAAGTTAAGAGGGAAATTGTTCGACCAATAACGCCTACCTAAGGTCCAGGGAATGCTTTACCTTGTTACAGTTCCGACTAATAAACGAAAAAGAGAGAGTCTGTGTTCAAGAGCTCAAACTATAACCACTAGCCTACAATTCATTTGCATTAGTTTGATGGAGACTGATGAAGTTATACTAATAGTAGTTGGTTACCAACCTTAACCAAACCTAATGTACAATTATTGTGAGAGTCAGTCACTAATGATTGAAAATTAAAGGATAATCGCCAACAGAAAAAAAAATACAGCACTAGTAGAATCCCAAGAAGTCAAAACTAACAGAACAATATAACAACCACTATAACTCATGACAATGTCAAAGTTTGTTCCTTCCAACCGTAGTTACTAGTCATTACTGCTACCCCAATTTGTATGTGTGTACCATTTTCTCTATTTCCCAACAATAAGTTCCGAGTCCTAATTAGGTTACTGCTTTGCCATGTGTAGGTCGTGGAAATTTGACATGATATTTCCTCGAAAGCCAAGTTTATGTTAAATGCACAACTTATAATGTGTGGAAAGGGAAGTCTTTGTACTCAACAGTTAGCCTTAACCACCGCAGCCCAAATTGGGCCTATGTTACTAAGACTCAATTACAAGGGTCAGGTGGAGTGATGGATACAGCTGTTTTGCTATTTTATTATGTTATAAACTCAATGCTCACTCAAGTGAAGCGTCAAGGAAACGTAAGCTGAACCAACACAGTAGCAAAAGGTCCCTCAATTGCAGAGAAAAATAACTTCTCATACCACAGAAAGAATCGCTGTTTTACGAATAGATATATGGTAATTAGCACATGCTTGTACAGCTAATTCACACGATTCCTGTCATAAAATGTTGTGTTTGTGTTTTAGATAAAAGGAAGGAGGTTGGGTAGATAATGAAGTAAATTTCAGAGTTCTTCTAGAAAACTATTTCTCGTCCACCTCGCCATTATATCACAAAACCAAACACTAACTAAGCACCAAATGCAACCAATTTCTGTGGTGTAAATGAAATTTTGAACTGACGCAGAAGCAGTAAAAGAGGTGTGGAGTATAATTTTGGTAGTTGGGGGTTCTTACTTCTTAGAACAGGAAACAAAATCTGTCAGACAACATTTACACATGGTTTTTATATGTCAATGAATGAACGCAGTGAGAACTTTGCAGTACCGTCTCCAACCTGTGGCTGATAACGCTTCACGATCAATTCCATACCGTAACCAACATTGCACTTTCTGTTTATTTTTTCTAGCTGTGGGGTAGACTGAACTAAAATCATGAGGAGCATTAAATCTGGAAGATGGAGGGAGACTGAGCATTAAATCTGTTTTCCTAGTAGTGGGGTAGATTCAGCTAAATATCGTGTATCTTAAACATAAAACCATTTCTACCAAACGCGACAAGGACAATATCAACGGATGACTGAACCACAATCTTGCAAGCAACTATGTTACTTTGTTACAGAACGGTTTAGAAAAGAGTTATTTGAATTAAAAGAAAAGACGATAAATAAATTCATTGGTTTCTTCCGAACTTCTTGAATATTCAATCAGTTGGTTTGGCAACATGAGAACCTAATCTATGGGTTTGTGGAAATCAAAGTTCTTGATGTTGGCTGCCACAGTTAATCTATTAAAACAAGTCCACAATGGTACATTACACATTATTGCACACCGTGTCTTCTTAAAGTTTCAAAAAAAAGATACGCATTTTAAACAACAACACTACAATGTCATAGTCCAAGTAATTAAAGCAAGACAGTGCACAAAATGTTACGTATAAAATGAAATCAGGATGCGGTGAAAAGAGCTTAAACTTAAAACGCCGCTCCACTTTGAACCTCGTACTAAACCAAAAAAACTGAGATTAAAAGAACTTTACACGACTACAAACGCAGTCGTAATGCACCTAACTAAAGCAATATAATGAACAAATATGAAAGTTCGGATTATAAGCCTTTGCACCTCATATCATAAATATCAGAATATAATACTATTTTCCGTCTCTATCATTTATTTGCCCTTTGTATTTTGTGTGAACTGTATTAAATAAAAGTTAAACAAATGTATGTCACAAATAAAAAACTGTTTTGTACTCCGAAACATCAAATCAGAGATCTTGAAATTTTGGATATAACAAAAAGACAGGCCAATGTAATGCCAGAAATTCAATGATCAAACATTATCATCTTATTAAAATATCCACACATTTTTAAATACAATTATTTTGACAACCAAGTCAGTACTAGACACCACCTAAAAGCAAATTCTTTATTCTAGTGAAGATTAGATTACAAGAGGCAGACAAGGAATGGGTAAAACAGTTAAGCTTTATGAACTCTCAATAAAATAAAATAAGGATAATGATACCGAGACCCTGGTGTCGTCGTCGAATCTCGCGACACTCCTTTCACGTATTTTTATGTAGGTCTTAGTGGTCCCTTACATATAGCCATATAGGCCTACCATTTTTAGTTGTCCCTTACATATAAGTGTGAGAGGGTGTCGCCGAATCTTGGCAACACCAGGTATCGCTATCTCATTTTCCATAAAATAATCCTACCTCCATACCACCTACATAGTCCTCGTTAGCTTTGACAATTAATCTGTCCAACTACGTAAGATGTGGTATCAACTCTGTCGCTTTTGTATTATCAGAAACAAGTATTTACATATAAATGGTGAAAAAATAGCCTTCGAAACGGGTTACTAAAGTCAATAGAGACACCATAAATGGGATGAAATATTAAATACACAGTTGCAAATTGCATGTGGAGCTATGAAGAGCAGTAATTACCTCTCATGAAGCTGCTGCACTCCATACCATATCCTGCCATATACCATGAATGCAGTCAGTAAAATAATTAATTAATCAGTTGTTCTTCCTTAAGACGGCCGAACTCTCGTAACCTCCTTTTATTTCTACCTTTAGTTTAATGGCAAATTCTCATTTCAAACGGCATGTGACCATTTTATGGTCAAATGTAAATTGTCATACTTTTACCTAAAAACGTGAGAGCTGTAAAGTTAAAACCGTCTTACACAAGAATTGGGGTTAATTTTATAACTTACAATAATTAATTGATACAAAAAGCTAAACTTTCCGAAGTAATATCAGGGAAGCAACAATTATTCTTTGAAAAGGTATTATTCTATAATTTTGCGTGAAGTAAAAAAGTACCATGACATATAAAAACCAAAGCTTTTGGAGGAGAAAGAGGCAACCATCTGCAAGTAAAAAGTTGCACTTCTCTTGAATTCCTAATGAACTCCTGTTACACCCCAGAATAAAAAAAGGCAGAAAAACACCACTTATATCAAATTATAAACAATACCCACTGACCCACACTTCATAAAAGCACTAAAAATAACAATACCTAGCAGAAATTTCATATTGGCCGGGTCTCATCTTATGTCTCGCTACCTTTTCCTTACGACACATCATCAATTAGAGGTACCATTATTTTATCGGAGGGATGATGTGTCGTAAGATAAAGATAGATAAAGTGAGACAGATGATTTGAACTCGATGATTATAAAAGATAATAAAACTAAAAAATCACCTCTCGGTATTCAAATTCCATGGCTTAAAAGAACATGCAAGGAGTAACAAACTATATGAAGATTATATATCTTTAATGCAAGATATAGTGTTTTAATTAATGGTAGAAGATAGAGAAATAAAGAGAAGAGGGAGAAGTTGAACCGGGAAGGAAAAGAGGTAGGCTTAGTTAAAGTTGATAGATAGAATAATAATAAGAGTTGGAAAACGTTATGGACTTATGGTGGTGCGTTAAACAGTAGGGGTGACTTTGGTTTCATAAAATTGGCGTTTGTGTCACGTTGCCAAACTCTAACACTTTCGTCAAAACCTTGCCAAATACAAAGTATTTGCGAGGTGATGGAGTGGTATACTCTAGGGCTCAGCAAAATTATACGATACGGTTTTATTATACGTATTTCATATGATATACGGTTTTAATTATATGAATTTCCGTATATCCGATACGAATTTCCGTATATACGATACGGTTTATAAAAAACCGTATCGGATACGTATCGGCAAAATTGTAAATCGGATATACGGTTTCCGATACGGTTCCTATTTTTAATAAAAATATTAAAATAAAATCATAAAACCACTAAACGCCGAGTATATATGTGACTCAATCTTATTACTTTTACACATTTTTAAGTTATTTATTCTTATAATATGTGATACTCTTTTAACTTATTAAGAAAAATCATAAAATCACAAAAAAAATAAAAATAAGACATAAAATTTTACATAAATTGAATGGAAAACCGGATACCGGATATACGGAAAAACCGGATATACGGAAAATCCGTATCGGATAAGGATACTTAAAATTGAGATTTTTAAACCGGATATCTGATACGGTTTTAAAAATCGTATCGGATATACGGTTTTGCTCACCCCTAGTATACTCATATCTAATTATCTACGGTATGTATATATACAACGGTGATATATAATATATTTAGACCGATTTCCCTCTTCATTCTCTTCTATTTCGACCTTATTTAATGTGCTTTAGTGTCGGTTTTATTGCATTTTGTTTATTATTATGCTTTGCTTTCATATCATGAATTCCCGTCTCATTTTATAGGAAATATACAAAAGAAGAATGAGACGAGATGAGATGAGAAGTAAGAAACCGTCACTAAGCAAACAAGGAAGAGAAGAAATAAAAGAAGAAGAAGAAAGAAATGAAGAAATGAAGAAATGAAGAAAAGGAGAGAAGGAAGAGGGAAAAGTGTCCCAGCCAGTCCAAGCCACCGGCCGGCTGGGCACTCCGAACCTCAAAACAAAACTCAAGGTTGGAAGAAAAGCAGGGGCTCCTAGCCGGTCCAGGCCAGCTGTTAGAAAAAGTGGAGCAATATATTACCGTAAATAATATAATTATCACATCAATACAATAATATAAACACATAATTAAATAACAATAATATAAAAGAGAGTCGAGTGAAAGATGTAGCCTGGGTCGAATCGCGCTAGGCGCTTTCCTAAGAGAGATAACGTCTCCACTACACTGGTTACCAAATAGTGCGTTCCTCTCCCAAGATACAACAACCCGTCGAACTCCTTCGGTAGCAGCAAGAGGAGTCCCCGAATCGATGACCACCCGATGCTCAATAATAATAATTATAAAGTAGTGTGAAATAACTGGGGGAAATATAATTTATCAATATAAAGTAAGTGACTAAAAATGTCGATGAACATAATAGCGTTAAAAGCTTTTTATAAGAGTAGCTTAACAATCTCATATCACCATATTTTAATTTTTAATACACAACTCATATATAAGAGGTACACTCTTAAAACTCATAGGATGTGCATCAAACACATTAAATTGGTGATCCTCAAATATCATAGTATGTAAAGTTGCACATGAACATTTTTATAAGCAATATTATGATCACCACTCTCAACACATATTAACAATGGTGTTAATGCCCATTAACCCACCAAAATAAATAGCATTATCATCTTATTAAATATCATTGACCAAGATGAAAATAATGGGAGATAAATGACACAAAGAATATTAATTAGTTGGTCAAATATTCAAACCTCATAATCAAATCTTAAATCACAATATTTTCCAACAATCCCCCACATGATTTAAGAATAAAAAATACATTTTAAATCATAAATAAATAAGATTTAATAATTCAAAAAAAAAAAAATAATAATAATAATAGTGAACATACGCTCCCGAAAGAACCAACACTACGATACAGGCAACACACGATACTTTGAACCAACACTTAGTGTAAGTGAGCTTGCACTCGAAAGAACCATAGTAGTATAAATACTTTGAACTAGGTTCCTTAGATCAAGCTTAGACTCACCACACACACGATACAGGCAATCAACCAGGTTCTATCAGTGGTGCGCGTTAATGGTCATGCGAATGTATCTTGTGTCATGAGTGCATCTAGAGAGTTGCCCACGTCCCATAGTAGCGACCACACTACGAACACTCACTAGGTGAATCCTCCAAGGGTAGGTGTGACCTCTACCCCACAAAATTTTATGCCTTTCGATTCATTAAGAGATAAAACTCAACCTTAAACCGTCACAACAAAAAAATAAATGAGAGCACCTCATAAAACACAATATCACACTTCGCCATAGGAATGAGACGCGGACCAAAATAAAATATCCGCCAATTAAATGGTGCTCTCCTTAATTAGCCCACCCACAGCTTCGTTATTACCCATTGAACTTCTTTCATGGGATCTCCAATCTTTGAAGACGGATTTCCACTGCGATGGCTATCACATGGGCAATAAGTCTAATTCCCCTCGACGATTCAATAATTCTCATAATTCAAGTACGTACTTGCTGGCCAGCTGTTTCATAAACGGATCTGTGATATCACTTTGAGAATACCACGTCTCAAGTATAAAAATTCTCATTCCCCTCGACGATTCAATAATTCTTAGACGTTGGAAATGGATGTCTGGCCATGGCTGGACCTCCATTTCCAATGTCTTGCCATGGTCAGACTTTGGAAATGGATGTCTGGCCATGGTCCATGACATCCAGTTCTTGTCTGATCATGGTATTTTTTTCAAGTTTTTTTTATAAAAAAATCCGTTTTTGAATTTTAACTAACTAAGACGTAACGTAAATCTATTAACTTAATTAAGTATAAACATACAATTAACAGATTCCGGGAAAAAAAATGACAAATTTAAATTTTGATTAATTTGTAAACATACTGAAGATTGTTCGTCCGTCATGATAATCGATTTAGTGAAATTGTTGTTGTTCGATTTAGTAAAATTGTTGTTGTAATTTTTTAATTTTTTTAGTTGAATTAGTTGTATTTGATTTTGGGAGAATTAGAGATATAAGAGATAGAGAGTTTAAGTGTATAAGGGCATTATCGTCTTTCGTAATGAAAACGTCGTCGATGTTTCCTAAAACGTCGTCGATGTTTTACAATCCGGTTTAATTATAGAGTTAATACAATATCATAAATCTTTCCACTTATTTCACATTAACCAGACAACAGAGGTTTCTATAAAATATACGATACATAAAGTAAACATTCAAATTCTTAGCCAATTCATGTGTAAAAATACTTCGAATATATAATCATAAAGACACATAAATATGGTCAACAACTATTTAAAAGTAAATCGTCTATTTGGGTAAACACAAAACACCCATAATATAATTCTCATCACCCAAAAAAAAAAGTTATTATTATTCACAAATATGAATATTCCCCAAAAGATCACACTTATAGATCAAAACCAAACCCCCACATTTATCAAGTCTATTTTAGAAGAAAGAAAGTAAAAGTTATATAAACCAATATTATAATATCCAAAAATTTAACCAAGCACAACCTATAATACTAGGTACATGTTATAATTTTCACAACACAAACATTAACTGATATATAATTAGTTAGTATATACTCCCTCCATTCTCCTATAATGTTCCCACTTTATTAAAATATACCTCACATATATTCACAAAATGAGAACATCATTAAAGAATGAAGGTAGTATAAGATTATTAGTTCCAGTAACATCCATCAATTATCAAAACACCATCGAACAAAGAAGAATTTACACAATACAACAATTTCATCACCATCCACCATTATATATTCTTATAGTGTAGAATTGAGAACATTATGTTAATATGTACAAACTCAAGACCAAAAAACAAAATTCTAATGGTACTCTTACAAAAGCAAAGACGGCTTAATATGAGTGCATTATTCCTACACAAATTACTTGTACGCAATACACTACTTCACATAAACAAAAGGAATTAAACTATGCTACAATTAGATCATGCAACGACAACCTCTATGCACAATCATTGTTCATTTGGTTCAAGGCTATCAGGTGTTAATCACAAATTAAAGTGCGAGAGGATATACATAGATAATAATTAAATGACACCATATTTTTCCTATTTCAAATTAGATCGATAAATATGATTTATTCATTCACATTTGTTGTTGTAATATTATTTACGGTAACGTTTTATCTCTCTTAGATTGTTAGAAAACGTGGAGCAATATATTACCGTAAATAATATTACTACATCAATACAATAATATAAAGACGTAATTAAATAACAATAATATAAAAGAGAGTAGAGGGAAAGATGTAGCCTGGGTCGAATCGCGCTAGGCGCTTTCCTAAGAGAGATAACGCCTCCACTGCACTGGTTACCAAATAGTGCGTTCCTCTCCCAAGATACGACAACCCGTCGAACTCCTTCCGTAGCAGCAAGAGGAGTCCCCGAACCGATGACCACCCGATACTCAATAATAATAATTATAAAGTTGTGTGAAATAACTTTGGGAAATATAATTTATCAATATAAAGTAAGTGGCTAAAAATGTCGAGGAACATAATAGCGTTAAAAGCTTTTTATAAGAGTAACTTAACAATCTCATACCACCATATTTTAATACACAACTCATATATAAGAGGTACACTCTTAAAACTCATAGGATGTGCATCAAACACATTAAATTGGTGATCCTCGATCAAATACCATAGTATGTAAAGTTGCACATGAACATTTTTATAAGCAATATTATGATCACCACTCTCAACTCATATTAACAATGGTGTTAATGCCCGTTAACCCACCAAAATAAATAGCATTATCATCTTATTAAATATCATTGACCAAGTTTAAAACACTTGTGTAACTCATGAAAATAGTGGGAGATAAATGACACAAAGAATATTAATTAGTTGGTCAAATATTCAAACCTCATAATCAAATCTTAAATCACAGTATTTTCCAACACCACCGGCGGCCGGCCAAACCGGCTGGGGAACACGCATGAAGAAGAAGGAGAAGGAAGGACGAAGGAAGTCCCAGCGGGTAGGCCACCGGCAGCCGACCGGCCGGCTGTGACCTCTTTCATTCAACAAAAAACTCGAATTTGAGTTAGAGAGCCCCAACCGGTCCAGGCCACCAGTCGCCGGCCGGCCGGCTGGGACCTCTAGTCCGCAATTCCAAACTCCCTTCTTATTTTGAACCCTTAATCCACCAACCTATATATACCCCTCTCTTAATTCATTTTGTACACACAACCCTAGATACAAAAACCCTAGATTTAGCTTTCAATATTCCTAATCATTACTCAAGTCCTTTGATAATTAGCACTAATTACTCTACTTTTCTACTTAGTTATCTTTAGATCTAGTCTTTCCTTTAGCTATTGTTGAAGACTTGGGTTCTAATTTGATATTATAGAAGACTTTCCTTTTATTTATTCATCAAATGTTGCAATTTTTATTAAAGTTTGGCACAATTCTTCTCCTAATTACTTCTACTAGTTATTTAATCGCATTTTCTTGCTCTTTCTACTAGTTATCATCTTGAATATGTTTTCCTTTGTCTTTATCATGTTAAATTCTTCATCTTTAGTATCTAGTCCTAGTAGTGTGTGTGAGTAGTGTATTGCTAGTGTAGATGGGGGATTTAGTGTAGGTTTATGGGTCGATTATGGTATTTGGGCATAAAGATTGGATCTTTTGGTAGTCTATTTGTTTGTGCACACAAGGTGTTCGTTGAAATGCTTGAATGAGTAATTTGAGTCTTTTCCATGTTTAATTGCTAGTTTGAGTGAGAGCTTAGACTTGCATTGCTTTTGTGTGTGTCAAGGGTGTTTAGGGGGAGGTTAGGGCGAGAACCGAATTAAACCTTAGGCTAGGGCTTGTCTTGCACCGAGAGGTGGAGGCTTGCATAGTTCCCGTCTTGCACCGAGAGGTGGAGATATGTTTAGACTCACTATTAGACTAGTCTTACCCCCACCATAATTGGCTTTCACCTACATTAATGAACCCATCCACCTTAGTTTCTCTTAATTCTTGTTTTAAATCTCTTATTTGCTCATTTGTTAGACTTAGTTAGTTTTACTCATATCCAAATTGCTTCTAGCTAGAATTGAACTAGAATTCGACCAACTTACCTTAGAGCCTTAATCACCGTCCTTATGGTTCGACCTCGACTACCCTACTACATTAGTTGGGTTATTTGTTTGATTTGGGGGAGGGCGACTAACCCCACGTCAATTGGTTCCGCGTAAAAGCGCGACTTTTTTAGATAAAAATATTATAGAATTTAATGATAAGGATATTTTTTTTCGAAACTGGTAGAGAATTTTCTTTGTTCATGTAAAAGCTAAACGACAGTTTATAGAAAAGTTGTGACCATAATTACCATTAATTTTTATGATATATAATTAACTAGTAGGTAAATATTGTATAGGACTAAATATAGATAGTGAGATCAATTAATGAAGGAAAATATTTTATAGTAGAGTGTCACTTAAGAGAGAAAACTAAGCGGAAAAATTTAAAGATGTGTTCATTTTGTTACCCCCTCCCTTTCACTCATTTGTATACATTTGAGTTTTGCACCATAATTAAGAAATATTATTATTATATTCAGTTTTCCATCTTCTTCCTACTTTACGCTTATTCCCAAACACAGTAATACCCAACGCCCATGACTAAATGCCACCAACCTCTACTCCTCCTGGTCACCCAACGCCAACGCACCGGTGTCTCACCACCACCAACAATGGTCTCACTTAAAGCCGACTAAGGCAATTTTTGACTCGAAAATTTCCGAGTCAACAAATAGTACGAATATATTCATCATAAAACTACCTTGTTTTAGCATATCAAGTAATTTAAATTACCAAGTTTTAAGAATGATTGAGATGGGTCACAACTGGCTGCCATAACTCCTCTATTAGCATGTACGGTGATGTGTCGCCGAAGTAGAGTGGTCGTAGATTTTGTTGGGTGTTCGTGGGCAAGTCGGATACTAGTGGTGGTGGTGAGACACCGCAATCAAAACCCGATTATATATTGGTTTGGTTTTTCGCAAGAAGGCAGAGCTTCGCAACAGCGGGCCGTTTAATTGAGATGGGCAGAGAGTTGAGGCTGTCGACGCAGAGCTTGACTGTCGGCTTGAGGTCTTCGAAGGATATATTCTCGATAATCTTGGTCAAGAAGGAATCGCACAGGAGAAAACTGGCGCAGGGTTCCGGTTCAGGGTAGTGTGAACCGAAGGAAGAAGCATAAGCGGGGGATAGACCGGCAAGACAGTGGAGTTTGTTGGAGATGTCGGAGTTGCAGGCGGAGTTGCAACACCCCCGTTAATCAAAGAGCCTTACCAAGGCCAACCTTAGCAAACAGGAGTGCTAGCATCTCGGTTGCCCGAGGTAGTACATATCACAAGTGACCATAATGAAAGCGCATTTAAAATAAATATGAAGTTTAACGTAATTATAGCGGAAATCTCAAACCCAAAGTCAATACATTAATCCAAATCCAACATAATAAATTGTAATCGAAAAGTCTCAAGACTAAGACACAGTGGAAGCTAAATGACTCATCGTCCAACGACGATCCCCTCCGACCTCAAGCATGCTTAAAGGACATACCTGCTAAACTTCTACTCATCATTCCCCAATGGATCACAACTGTTTTGAAGACAGCGACGAGGTCAGTACAATCATACATTAATCAACAACAATACAAATAATGACACAGTCACATCAATAGATCATCAGCATCATCTCTAAACTCCGATAACCAATGTAGCTCTCATCGCAACGAATATCAGGGTTCCAACCGCAACAGGTTACCCACCCATGCCAATGCCAGACCGCAGCACTGGACATCAAAATCCCCGGTCATCGCAGCGAGAGTAACCCGGCTCATTAATATGCACATTCCCCATGGGACGGGAGTCACAAAAGGCGAAACCTAGAGTGTGGAACCATCTCCCAAAAATGGTCCACAATATCAATCACAATCATCATCTTAACCAATGTCACAATCATCATCATAACCACATCGTAATCATCATCAACAATCAATTATGATAACATGAATATATATATATATATATATATATATATATATATATATAGAAAGGTTCAAATGAGTCCATCATATCTTTTGAGTCCCTAAGTCCTGTTATGAGCCCTTAGATCTTTCAATGTGGGTGGTTGAGATTAGAAGAAAAAATAACCATTACCCTAATCCATTACTTATACACTAATTAATCTTCTTTCTCTCTCTAGCTTAAAGTTGATGACATTTTAGCATTTTTAGGGTTTAACTTTTTTTTCAAGGGGTAACTTTTGTTTTTTTACTAGTGTGCAGTTTCACAAGTGTAACTTTGATCTTTTACGAGTGTAACTTTAATCCAAAAAAGTGTAACCTTATACTAAAAATTGATTTTACGACAAGATTTTGACATTTTACGTATTTTCAGAGTGTAACTTTAACCTTTTACAAGTGTAACTTTAATTCAAAAAAGTGTAACCTTATACTAAAAATTGATTTTACGACAAGATTTTGACTTTTTACGTATTTTCAGAGTGTAACTTTAGCCTTTTACAAGTGAACCTTTAATTCAAAAAAATGTAACCTTATACTAAAAAAGTGATTTTGACACAAAATTTTGACATTTTACGTATTTTTAGAGTGTAACTCTATTCTTTTACAAGTGTAACTTTATTCCAAAATAGTGTAACTTTATACTAAAAAATGCTTTTAAGACAAGTTCTCGACAATTTACGTACTTTTAAAGTGTAACTTTGATCTTTTACGAGTGTAACTTTAATCCAAAATAGTATAATTTTATACTAAAAAATGCTTTTAAGACAAGTTCTCGACATTTTACGTACTTTTAAAGTGTAACTTTGATCTTTTACGAGTGTAACTTTAATCCAAAATAGTATAATTTTATAATAAAAAATGCTTTTAAGACAAGTTTTTGACATTTTACGTATTTTTATAGTGTAACTTTAACCTTTTACAAGTGTAACTTTAATCCAAAATAGTGTAATTTTATTCTAAGAAGTGATTTTAAGATAAGTTCTCGACATTTTTCCATATTTTTGTAGTGTAATTTAAACCTTTTAGAAGTGTAACTTTAATCCAAAATAATGGAATTTTATTTACTAAGTAATTTTATGTCGTCTTATTTTTGAATTTTGAAAATTTAAATAATTTGAAGTGTAACTCTAAGCTTTTCAGAATGTAACTTTATTATATTGATAGTGAAACTTTAGTCATTTATAGTGTAATTTAACGTTTTACGATTATAACATTAATAATTAATAGTGAAACTTTAGTATATTGAGAATGTAACTTTAGTCCGTTGAAAATGTAACTTTAGTTAATTAAAAGTGTAACTTTAATAGATTGAAAGTATAACTTTAGTCCTTTTAATAGGGTAATTATTTTTAATAGATCACAAAGTGGAGGAAAAAGAAAACAAAAACAAGATCTGAAACCTCAAAACCACCCACCACCAACTACCCACGACACACGACGCACGGCCTTCCACCACCCTATCCACGCTACTACCACCGTCCTCCACTCCATCCCCACCTTCTCTTTCGTCGCCTCCACTACCAACCCACCCCGACATCCTCCTCTGACCCCACCCTACCGCGACAGACCACCCCCTCCTCTGACCCCACCCCCGCGACAGCCCACCACCTCCACGACACCACCGACATGCGACCTGCGACAGAGGAGGTAGATATGGAGGTTGGTGGTGTAGATCTACAACTTTTTTCTTCTTTTTTTTTCATTTTACATTTTTTGTGGTTGGTAAGGGTGGTAAGTGGTGGTGGGTCAAGAAATTAGGGAGTGGTGGCGTCGGGGTGGTGGCCGACGGATGCGGACAGGCGGTGCCACTGGTGTCCGGTGGTGTGTCGTGGGTGGGGGAGGGTTGTGGTGATATTTTTTTTTTGTTAGTCTCTTTGGTGGTGGTGGTGGGGTAGATCTAGAGTGGTTTGTTTTTCAGCTTTAAAAAAGAGAGGTGAGGAGGAGGTGGTGGCGAGGAGGAGGCGACAAGGAGAAGTGAAGTGGGTATTTTTAGAGGGAGGGAGGGAGCGGAGAGAGGAGGAAGGAGGAGTGGCGGAAGACGGCGGGAAGGAGATAGGAGCAGGGGCGGCAGACGGTGGAGGGTGGAGATTAGATCTAGTTTTTTTTCGGTTTTTTTTTTTTTTTTTTTGAATTTGGCCGGCGGCCGGTGGTGGGTTGCGGTGGTTGGCGGTGGCTGGCGGTGGTTGGTGATGCCGGAAGTGAAGAAGATGAATGAAAATGAGGGAGGTTATGGGAGTGGGTTTAGAGAGGATGAAATTATAGAGAGAAGGAGGAGGAAATTTTAGAGAGAGAGTAATTGTGTGAGAAATGAATTGGGTGAGAAATGAATTAGAGGGTGTAGGTATTAGTGATTTAATTAGTGAGATAGTGAGAGAAAGTGGGTTAAACCCATTCATAATGACAAATTTTGTGTTTTAATCCCAACTATCCATCTCCAAGATCCAAGGGCCTCAAAGAGGACTCATGGACTCAACGTTTTGGGGTGGACTCATTTG
>JAIUZE010071727.1:0-22059 GCA_022085475.1 Heliosperma pusillum | reverse complement strand
TTTGAGTGTCAACCATCTTGTTATGAGCTATCAGTTGTGAGATCTGAGCATCTTGCTTTTGTTGTATCATAAGACTCTGCTGCAACATGGCTTTCAGTTCCGCCATATCATTACTTGGAGGTGGTGGAGGTGGAGGTTGTTGAAAGTTTTGGCCACCTTGATTGGAACGATTGAAGTTACCTTGAGAATTGCGATTCTGAGGAATCACATAAGATGAACTTTGTTGCTGAGGTGGTGGTGGGGGCGGATTAAGAACATTCTGACTTCGGTAGGAGAAATTGGGATGCTCTCTTGTCCTTTCATTGTAAAAGTTAGAGTACGGTGAACCTTGCTTAAAGGATTGAAAAGCAAGCACTTGATCAACCGTACTCATACATTCCACTGCATTATGCCCCATAGTACCACATCTTTCACAGGTTGGCTCTTGTTGAACCATGGCATGAACCGTTTGCTTATTTTCCAAAGACTTTGAAGTTTGTAACTCGGCAATTTTGGCAGTTAATGCCTCCAACTGAGCTGCAACTGCATTATCGGGACCTCCTCTCCTTACATTACCCCTAGGATTCCCATACTCGGCATTGTGAGTAGCCATCTCATCAATTAACTTCCAAGCATTGGCATCCGTAGTGTTATTTTGGAATCTCCCATTGGCAGCAGAATCCAACAAATTCCTCTGATCATCATATAACCCATTATAAAATTGGTTGCATAAGAACTAAGTATCAAAACCATGATGTGGAACAGACTTGACAAGCTTTTTGAAGCGAACCCAGGCCTCATTAAAGTTCTCTTGGGGACCTTGTTTGAAACTTGTGATTTGACTTCTAATGGCATTGGTTTTCTGTGGCGGGAAATATCTTTTGTAGAATGCAAGAGCCAAAGAATTCCAATCGGTGATGCCAAGTGCAGCCATATCCAACTCACTCAACCAATCTTCTGCTCCGTCTCGTAATGAGAAGGGAAACAACACCAACTTTATCTGATCTTGTGTCACCCCACCCGTCAAAGGAATAGAGCAGCAATAGTTGGTAAATTTCTCCATATGCTTAGCAGGATCCTCAGTAGGGCTCCCTCCAAACATATTTCGCTCCACCAAAGAGATATAAGATGGACGAATCTCAAAAGTACTATTACCCGTGGTAGGGAGTTGAAATCCCTTGGGAATAGATGCAACAGTAGGCTCCGAATGGCTGGCTAGAGTAGGCATGGTTGTAGTGGGTGCAGAAATAGGTGTATCCTCTTCTAAGGACGGTTTTTCTGCGACGAATTCGGCGTAAACTGTTTCAAGCGTACTCAAGTCTTCCGCTTCTTGAATTTCCTTCCAAAAGTTTCGTCTAGACCGGAGAGTCTTCTCTGGTTCGTAATCGTAGGGCACGAGAACGGACCTAGAACACCTGGGCATAAACAAAAACTAAAGAAAAGGATGAGAACGATCTCAAGGAACTTAGGTTCCCTGAGACGAAAAAGACAAACTAAGTAGAAACAAACAGAAAACTGTTGCCTCCCCGGCAACGGCGCCAAATTTGATAAGGTTAAAGTCGCGTCACCTTAATCAAAGTAAAACCTAATTCACTACTAACTAATAGTCAGCGGTAAGCAAGGTATCAAATCCACAGGGAGGCGGTAGTATTCTAATCTGTTAAACTAAGTTCGTCTCTAAGGTAACAATTTCGGGGTTTGAGATTGAGTTCTAAACTAAAAGCAATCAATAACAACAATAAGTAACAACAATAACAATAACAACTATAACTAATAATAATAACAACTAGTAAAAAGCAATAACAAACTAATAAGGTTGAAAACAATGAGATTAAAAGTCTAGGGTCACAGGTTCACTAGGATTATTATTCAGGGATAGGGAGTAATCAATTATCATGCAATAAAGCTATCTAAGGTCACAAGATCGGTCGATTCAATTATGCCCTTCAGATCTACAATTTAACATGCGATCGCTATCATTAAACGAGTTCTATTCAATTATCGTAGCCTATCTTAGTCTTAACCCGGTCGGTGTCAATCCTAATTTGCAAGACTAGTTAATTAATCCTGGCCAGTAATCAAACAACTAGAATTAAAACGAAAATCAAACGATAATCATGCAATTGCAATTCAACCAATTAATCTACCCCTTCTAACAATCCTAGATCCCCTTTCAACCCTAGAAAGGAATTTAGCTACTCATAATAATATAAATAACAACAATAATAATTAAAGTAAACATGATTAACAATTATGAAAGGAATAACAAAGACTAATTAAAGAACAAGAAAGCAATTAACTGAATAACAAAGAAAGATTAGGAAGAATACCGATTACAAGATGAACTAAAGACAATCGTCTTTGATGAATAAAATCCGGAGGCAAAGTAAATTAAACTAGGGTTTCTGAATTAAAGCCGAAAAGTATTCAAAAGCATAAAAAAGTATGTATAAGAATCTAAAAGCATAAGAAAGCACATGAGACGAGCTTTCTTTTTATATTACAAAAGATCCTACTAATTAGGTTAAAATTAAGGAAAACTCAAAAAAGCGCCGAAATACTAACTTGCTCGATCGAGCAAGGCCTTCTGCTCGATCGAGCAAGACCTGATACCGACTCGATCGAGCACTTGTAGACTGCTCGATCGAGCAGACTTCATTTTAGCTCGTTTTCTTCACTTTCCTTCATTTCTTCTCTTTTCTTCCTCGATTCCCGTGCCTAGCTTCTACGATCCAACTCCGCCATGCTCCATATCATCTCAAAAAGCTCCAAATGCATCCAATCTGCATTAAAACATAACAAAAGCGGCATAATCTATATTCTAGCTAAAATAGCATAGAAATAAGCAAGGAAAGACGGTAAATCGAGTAAAATGCGTCTAAGGGAGGCATAAAATATGTATATAAATAATGATCATCATAACCTTTCAGGTCAATTCGAGTTATCTTTCTAATCGGGCCAAGTCGAAACATGTAGTCGGGTTGACTCGGGTTAGCGAAGTCAAGTCAGGTATTGTGTTTAGGCTTACTTTAGGTTTACTCGAGTTTAGTTTGCAATATTTTTGAATTCTATCAATTCTTGACTGCTCAACCTCAAGTCGGGACGAACTTGCCAGCTCCAATTCTGACTCACCAAACAATCCCTTCTCCCCATGACACCAGGTGGGCTTGCCATGACAGGTGCCCCCCGCCCCCACCCCCACCACTTCTAAATATTTATTAAAACGTAGATTATAAAAGTTATTATGCATCACTAAAAGTTAGTTCAAATCCGCAACTGCCATTTTCAATGCTCACTGGGTTAACCACGATTATCCATACTAGCCTGCAAACTACGTAATGAGGTCAACCAGGGTAATAAGCTCGAAGTCTTGAAGATATATTCTTAGGCTATACCCCTTGTTATATTAATGTTGGCGATGCTTAGACCTTAGACTTTCAGAATTTCACCCAAATATTAACCACCAGATTTCATTCTTGCGTCTTGCGGGCACGTTAATAATCTCACATGTATTCAAGAAGTGCGACAAGCCAACACTCACTAAATAGCCAAAGGAGTAAAAAAATAATATAAAATCATCTCATACAAAAGATTGTCGTCTAGCATTTCTCGCAACTTCTCATTGAAGATTGACCAATTTCGTATTTACCTGAAGATAGAACAAATGTAGTTATCGTAACGATAAACGTGACCATGTGACAAACAGCCAATTATACCTTAGAAAATAATACCGGTTACATTTATTGTTAAAATGACAACATTTGATACTTTTTAAGCTGAAAACGAAATTGATCCGTCTCCGTCTCTAGTACTTAATGACGTGCACGATTTAAGGCCCGATGTCCACTCGTCTAGAAACCCCATTCCCAAACCCCAATTAAACTCTAAACCCTCTCTTCCCAAATTCACATCTACATACACATTACACACACAAACACTAACAAATTAACAATCACAATCACAAGAAATGCAAAGAGCAATAAGCCTAGCGGCGCTCCGCCGTGCCACGACGGCGGCAACGGTATCACAACCACAACCCCATTACTCACTCCGTCAATCATCTCCTTTCTCATCATCAGCGTATCGCGGATGGGCTCTCGGGTCGGGTCAATCAGCTAACTCTCTCGGGTTCGGAGCCAAAACTACTATGTTTTTCTCCGTCGTTGCCGCAGCCGCTACCACACTCGGTCATGAAGCTGTTGCTAAAGAACAACAGTTTCGTAAGTTTAATGATGTTGTTCTTTATCAATATGAAGCTTGCCCTTTTTGTAACAAGGTTAAAGGTATTGTCTTTCGATTAATTAATTCAATTATTATTAGTCCCTTCTTCCCAATTAGTTTATGGTGTTTTATTCGTCTCGATTATTTGTTTGCCTTATTTGAAATAGGTTAGAATCAGTTTGCGATTCAATGAGATTTTAGGGAATCTGGTGAATTATGTTTTGATATAAAACGACGCGTTTAGGAAGCATAGTTGTTGATCATAGTGATAGTATATGACCTTGAGGGGAATTGGGGATTGAGAGGGGTATCACAATTGTAAACTCTTGATGGGCAACGAGATTGATAGTTTATAGATGATGAAATGGGCACCGTGCTCACTGGCGTAACCAGAATCGATAGAGTGTGGAGTTAATTTTAGTGTAATAATATTACTACGTCTGTCCCGGTCATTTGTTTACCTTTGGTTTTGGCACAAAGGCCAAGAAAAAAGTAGGGGATGACAAGTGGACAATAGTCGATTGGGAGATGAAATTATGAGACACCTTAAAATAGAAATGCTAAAAATGACCGGGACGGAGGAAGTATATTTCTTTTTAGTATGGGGTTTAAATGTCGTAAAATTTTCAAGTCGAACAAATCTAACAGTAAAAAAACGTCTATTGTCCGGAAAGCTGTGTGGTTTTGAGACCTCACTATCCTATAGGTAGGAACGCACCAGAGTCCCTGGCACTAATAGAAATTTAGAAATCGTCAAATAATGATTTTGTTAAGCATGAGGTTCTTAAACATATACGGATTACAATTCTCAGCAACCATTTGGTGTAAAGTGTATACTATGGACGCCTAGTAAGTGATGTGGATTCCTCCTTATGTTTGCAAATCTAGAGTTTGGTGGATGTGCCTCTCTACAAACACTTTGGAGACCAACCAACTCAATTCCTTTTGTGTACCTCAATTAATTAGTGTTAATCTATTGGTCTTACATTTGAGTTTGTCTCAATAAAGTATCGGTTTTTGGATATGTAGCTAGTATATGACTTCAAATGTGGTTCTCGGGAGTTTTTGGCTAAGGAAACAAGGATGTTGAAAATTACGATGATTGTTATCTACGTAAATTAAGATATATTTCCACATATTTTTTGAAGTTTGCATTGTGCTGCTGTGCCTGTATGCTGCGGATTGAAGTTTGTCGTCCTTTAGTTAATTTGAAAGTTTAAATAAACATGCACAATTGAAGTCACGATTGAAGTCATTTTGCACATTTAATTGAACTCAAAGTATCACTTTTCGAAATTTCATGTACCTTGTTTGACTACCACATCCTCATATTGTTGCTCCTTGTGCCAGCATTCCTGGATTACTACAAGATACCATACAAAGTTGTGGAAGTCCATCCTTTCAGTAAGAAGGAGATCAAGTGGTCTGAATACAAGAAGGTGCCTATATTGACTGTTGAGGGCGAACCGCTAGTAAATTCATCAGGTTTTGTATTCTTATATCCCCCACTCACTTTCTGTAAAATATCTCCTTTACTAACTCATGCATTTACATTTGATTATCGTTTATGTGGTTGCAGATATCATCACTTCATTGTTTGAAAAAATGCATTCTGATAAATCTTCTGGCGCTGTAAGATCTTCTGAAGAAGAGAAATGGCTGGGGTAATAACTATTTCTTCTATACTTCCATTTATTTATCCGTCATTCCATTGTGACTAGAATGATCGCTCCACGTGCTATTCAGCTCAAAATACTTTTGTGCTATATATCTGTCTAGATCTGCTAATCATTAGTCAGTTCGTTGCATTTTTTGGATGATGTATGTCAATTCATTGTTGTTTTTGTGCATTCTGCGCCACATTAATTAAATATTTATGCCAACTGGATGTAGGTGGGTGGATGATCATCTGGTGCATGTCTTATCGCCAAACATTTATCGTACAACAAGTGAAGCCCTTGAGTCTTTTGACTATATCACAACCCATGGTAAGTCATTTGTTGTTTCTGTTGACATTTAAACTGAAGTAGTTAGCATTTTTTTATCTATCATTGGGGGTAGAATCAATGTTTCTTTCCTTTATCACTTAACAAGTGTGCGCAACACTTCGTCCTTCCATAACTTTGTATATACAGCTATACCCCAAAAATATCTCAATATAAACTTTTGACAGTTGCTGTCATTAGATCGATAATTATGTCCCACAATAATGTTGAACAAATCTAACACACATTTGCAGCTTGGTGATCTCCATTAATCCACTAATGCTTTGATATTTTACAAAATTCTCTTTTCCTTAAAAAGGGGAACGAATTTCAAGTGTTTTTATGCGCAAATGGTAGTTACTAAATGAGTACACGGATGAACTGAGTTTCTCACTTGGTGAATATATATTAGCAGCTGCAATGTCTTTCTGGGGTAATAGCTTTAACTGCATTCCAAATGTGCAGGAAATTTCGGGTACATGGACAGGGTAGTGGCAAAGTATGCTGGTGCAACTGCCATGTACTTTGTGTCCAAAAAACTGAAGAAGAAGTATAACATAACTGATGAACGTGGTGCATTGTATCAAGCTGCAGAAACATGGGTAGATGCTCTGAAGGACAGACCTTTCCTCGGTAAGTACTCTACTAGTTATTTGTTCAACTGAACGAGAGAATGACACATAAGCCTTGCTAATATTACTGCTGACGATTCCATTCCTTTTTTAAAATTGCCAGGGGGCTCAAAACCTAATCTTGCTGATTTGGCTGTATTTGGCGTCTTGAGACCAATCCGATATCTACGATCAGGGAAAGATATGATAGAGAACACACGAATTGGTGATTGGTACTCTAGAATGGAGAAAATGGTGGGAGAGTCCTGCAGAATAACTGCGTAAATTTTCTCAATCAAGGTCGGGAGATTTCTTTCGTGACCTTTTGTTTTTATCCTCCTTTTGCCGAAAGTAAAAATTAATCTAAATTATTGGATTAATAATTGGCACTATTTTGCCTTATATACTCAAATGAACATGTCCAGTTATAGACGATAGCATTCATTTTTCTTCCTTTGCATTGAAGGGGAGATGGAAGTACCCAGAATAGAACGCTAGAACTCAAGTGAAGAACCCTTCTAGACTGACTACATTTACTTTCATAGGAGTATATGTTTTGTTCTCTGCAGATTTTTTAAGCATCGTCTCTATTTTTGTTCTTTGCATCTAGTTGAATGTTTTAAGGCTGTTTGATTGCTTGCTGTTTTATTGCGTGTGCTCAACACTGTTATAGACCCTAGGCGATTCCTCATTTGCGCCCTTAATGTATCGGTGAACTAGAAAAAAAGTTGTACAATTGGTGGCGTTGCCAACATGTCGAGTTATATCTCTACCAACTGCGTTTGGAAAAGTTGATAAGATACAGAATGGTACTAAACAGCAGATACACCCTAATCTATAGACATGAAAACAGGCATGATGTTTGGCTACGAGAGAACTTAAGATGGCTGATATTGATAGTGGTCGAGTGTTGATGGTTATGAGAAATGAGAAAAGTATGCCTCTATTATCCGGCTAGCAACGAGCTCATATGCCGCTTCAGAAGGGTGGTAGCTATCCCAAAACAAATATTTTGTTTTACATACTACAGAGAACACGTTACATAGCGGCCCTGCCTCTATTAGTCCAGATCCACAGCATCCTCGGTCCACAACCTCGAATCCTGATCAAACAAATCGCCAACATTAAAAAATAGTTTACAAAAAACCCGAGAATAATTTGCGTCGATTGACAGCTAAGTCAAACATTTAGTGAGTCATTTTGTATTATCAGTTACAAAAGTTAATTACAAATTTGAAATTTTTGTTCACTAATTCCCGCTCAAACTTAAAACGGTTAATTGAGCTACTTTGCGTTGTATCGTACTCACATATAGAGAGCTTACAAACATCTATCCGGCTGGCCTGATATGATCACCAAGTGTACTCAACAGTTCATGAATAAGTAGTCCATGGCCATATATAAAGAAAGGAGGGTGAACACGTACCGTAGTGTGTACTGTTGACCACGAGATCAAGGAAAAAACTATATGTATCGAGGTAGAGCAGAGAAGAGTCGTCGAGTTGGGCGCTGAGGTTTTGAAGACTAGACTGAAGCTTATTGTTGAATAACCTTACTGCTTCATTGTAGTACTCGGGACATTTTCGGGTTAGACCGCCTCTTAGTGTTCTTTGTAATGGCAGATATCCCAGCGGTGGCACATTGCTAACAGCAATCGTCCTTGCCCCCATTTCGTATAAGAGCTGATAAATTCAAAGATTTATTAGAGGAGCTAATTACGCCTTTCTTGGTATAAAGACATGATTAGCAACGATGTGGTGGGGAAATGATGGAAGGTAATGGATTATGACCACGTAAGGAAGTCTGGATCACGACAACTATAATAACGTCATTTTATAAAGGGAGACTCAAGGGCGAATATAATGCTGACGGGGTTTGAACCTAGGTCATGAACACCACCACTCATGACATCTGACACAATGACTAAGATTAGCTATGAGACGCATCATAGGCTCGTAGCTGTAAAGATGGTGAATCACGTCGAGTGACGAGTGACCGCTTAAGGTGGGGAAAAATGGTAATACCTTTATAAAGGTATTAGCTCCATGGAGCATGGTATCTGTATAAGTATCAACATCTTGAAACATTCTCCTAAATGGAAAGGTGTAGTAAGTGTTGGCTAAATCACAGCTCCCTGCTACAATGAAATAGACGCCATTGCTAATAATAAAGTCGGTTCTTTCAACTCCAACTATTTTGTTCATCTTGCCGCGGTACTCCTTGAACCATTGTAGCTGATGTTCTAATGACCTCGTCAGCTGCAAACAAGCAACAACATTAGCACTTTGTACACTGATCTACTGCAGTGTTCCTTAAACGCACAGTACGGCTGGCTAAGAAAAAAAGTCGAACTGTCGAAGTAACATACTTTAAGAGTTAAAAGGCGTAAAAAGGAAGAGAGATGAAACTCACAACAAGAGAAGCAGTCATATTATCGTATCCAGAACCTGCTGAAGCGAAACTGACACCTGTGACGAGATCTTCTTCTTGTATACTGTCGTCAAGATATGCAGGCAAATACTTTTTAACACCTAGCTTCTCAGCTGCAAATCGGGCAAGATATGAACTGAAATTATGGAATACAGCTAAATATTTACGCCTTATACTGTTAAATTTTTGTAGTGTTTACTGTTTGGTGGTGCAGCTAACTGCTAAGATGTCCAGAACACGCGTTTTTTAAGAGGATGACAAACCTAGGAAATCAGTAGGAAGACGGCCATTGCAGAATCGACCAGTAGCCTTTTGATCTTCAAAGTCCTTGCCATTAGGAGGGAAATTGCATTTCACGAATGTTAAGGGGATGTGATTGTTGTTACCTGAATCGACAATCGAGTCTCCGAATGCAAACACAGCAGGTATGCCACTCATCTTTGCCGTAGCATGAGGATAATATGCCATAAGTATGCACAGTTGGAACACCAAGGCTAACAGCCCATTTGACTGACGCCATGTACATCTAACAGACGACATGTTTATGGCGTCTTTTTATTTCGCCTCCATTCATGCAGCACACATATGTAGTGTAATATCTTGTCTGCAAAGCTTACCTGACGTTATGGCACATCTTTGTTATCATATCTTCTGCACTTGTTTAGATTTCTACTACGGCAAGTTATTCACTTGCTCACATTTTGACATTCTTTGTTTGTTGGTGGGTCTGATCAAACTAGCATATTGTAGGCTGAAAGGGTCTTAGCTTAGTGGTTAAGATTGAGGTATCGTGATAATAGCTCATGGGTTCAAATACCCCTCTCCCTTATATTGTACCGACCTTACGCCTCATTTCACACTAAAAAGAAAAATTAATATGCTCAAGCCCATCACAACACCGCAATTAAGCTCCTCCTTGGAATGCCTCATGTTACTCGCCTCTTAAAACAATTCCGCAAAATTTTGAAATTCTTTGTTTTAGTAATTGAGCTATTGGACTGAGGAAAAAAAGTGGAAATTATTTTATCCAATGGTCGTATTTTAGATGTCTAGATCGAACTTTTGTCGTCTTTATTTACATCAATTAAATTACAAAATAAAGCTAGCCAAACACTAATATCGAATATAGTTCCGGTATACCATATATTGGGCCAGATCGGATCAAGTCCTATCATGTTTGATTGAAGAGTGTTGGGACGGGTCGTATCAGATTCCGATCATTCGGATTAGGTCATTTCGAGGCGGTGATTAAAAACAATTTTGCATTATGCTTTTTTTAACAAAAAAAAGTTTGTTTCGTATATTTACATTTATCCACGGGGTGTTCTAGAATTAGACATTTTATCGTAACAATCCGATTTCAAATGAACGTCGGGTCATTTTCAAGAAGGGTGGTTTCGTGTAGTTATGCTAGGTCGGTCAATAATGGTCCAACATGTTCGGGCTGGACTGGGTAATTCAATTATAGGGCAATTCGGGTGATTTTCGGGTCTCTTGTATGCTTTTCCTGGTCGGGTGGGTTCGAAAAGTCTCATACCCACCTTCTTCATTACAAGAAACATCTCATGAATTTAGTGTATGAGTTTGAAAAGTACTACCTTTTAAAACAGCCATAAGATATAAATTTAGTTTAGTCCAAGATTCATATCTCATCCTAAAATTGGTGAATGAAATATCTCTTAGCTATATTTAATAACAGTTGGTCTTCGTCCGTCTAAAATTTAAAACGGGTCAAATAATAAATCATTGTCATACAATACTATTAGGCCAGCCTAAGGCAATTCGCTCCTTGTCCATTTACCTCTTTGACCCGTTATCAAGACAAATGTACTCGTCTTAAACATGAATTTTGTATCTAACAAATTAAAGGTGATAATGTCTCTACTATACGAGGTAGATTGTGTTGGTTAACAAAATATCTAGACCATTAAATGGATATGTGGTAATGTGGTAATGTGGGAATGTGGGAGCAGTCGGTAGACAATTAATTATTTTAATAGTCTCCATCATAATCTTGTCTTTTAGATGGACAACATCCCATCCTAATTATGGAACACATAAGAGAGAGTATGAATGCTAATATGTTATGACTATGAGGGACATCCTACGCGACCAACCATCATTCAAATGTCCCCACGCAAGAAAAATGAAATGTGGATAATGACAACCAAAAGATGAAAAGAAAAAGGTGTTGACCTAGTCTGTGTGTTTGTTTTTTGACTTTTTTATTTAGATCAATCAACAGTTGTATGTGACAGACGCTTTTCGTCACAAGCTGCATGTGAGAGAGCAAGTGGGAAAGGCTTGTGAGTGTTGTGACGGTCACAAGGGAGACTTTCTGCTCCCTGATAGGCTAACGAGAGTTGGGCGGGGAGGGTTTTCCGAGTGACCAACAATGAATATTGGGTACTAAAATGTTGACAGTATGCTACTTTATAATACCAAAAACATAACGAGTTTAGTTAACTCATTTTGTATTATTTCAGTATTTATATTCAGAATTACAAAAATAGTGAGCTTTCGGCCTCAAATGGATAATCTTGACTATTTCCTGATAAATCAATAGCAATAATATAAGTAACAAGAATCATACTTTTAAACATTTCTAAACGGAGACAACAAGAATACAAGATGATACATCCTCGATGCACAGGTTTGGGAAAAAATTTACATACGTACCATGTAGCAGCTCTCAATGTATGTTGTAGAAGCTATCCAGAGACGTAGTGTTGAATTAACACGATACTCCGTACTCCGTAAAAGATATGCATTTTTACCTTCCATCATCAAATTGCTTGGGCGAAAACGAACACATTTCATCAGTACAGAAATATGCACTTTACCTTTCATCATCAAATTGCTCGAGCTAAACCAACACACTACATCAGTAAAGAATCCTCTCTCACTCACAGTAACAATGACAATGAGTCACTGACTCTTGAAGGAAAATAACAATAATCTGAACTAGGTATCTTTTAAGCGGGTGATAACCTGAACTAGGTGAAGAGCTGGTGAGGAACTAAAGATGAGATGTACTAATAACCGTGATCAAATAGACCATGTCGAATGGACTGTAAGAACTGGCATTTGATTGTTACCATCCATAAGATAAATAAACCCTGGCTGTACAGATAGTCTCTTGCCCAGATTGAACTTGAGAAACGCCTCAATCTGAAAATGGTCCCAATTTTTTGAACCTTGGGTTGACCCGCCCAAATTCAACCCCCACCCGATTTCATCTTCTGGAAAATCAGACATACCAACTGACCACTGAAGATATGATGGATCACCATTTCTCTTTTGAACCCAACCTCTTACTCTAGTGCTCTCATCAATCTCTGACTCAAGCATAACAGCAAGTGAGCCACCTGGTACAGTTTCCAAGGGCCGAGAAGACGTTTCTGAAAAAGTTTCAGGGCGTTGATGATGTCGCAAAATGCCTGAAGGAATAGTTAAGGATCCAGGGATGACTGATAGTCCTATTTTAGGCACCTCGTGGAGTCCAAACAGGGAGAGTTTTGATGCTCGGGGAAGTTGATAAACAATCTGTCCAAAGGTACTGAAGCATTGCCCAACTGACCCAGGCAGATCAACAACAAACTGAGCTAAAGAAGCAACAATGTTTGAAGTTTTTACTGTTAGACCAATTGCGCTTCCATGGTTTTGATGCACAAGTGGTGGTCCGAAAGAAGAATAATCGGTTAAACCTTTTTCCTGACAAATGGAAAACCCTTGCAATCAACCTAAAAGCACAATCTACAAGGTTGTACTACAAAATAGCATCTACTCCGTCCATTCATTTGGATTCGGTATATTTTCCTTTTGCGGTCATTCAAATCAATTCAATCCATTTTCACTTTGGAGTGAACTTTGACTTTGATAGACAAAAATAACCTTCCAACTTGACTATTCCTTAAAACGTGATCCATTTGAAAATGTGTGAATGAAAATGAATGGAAGGAGTATATCGGAATTCAAATAGTTGGAGGTATAGCTATACCTTGAATGAAGAACCTTCTGAAGTTGCCAAGTCTTTACACCGAGCCCCCATTGGAATTGTAATTATTGATAGCCAGTCTGTCATGTTTGCCGCATAACTTACTTTCGCAAGAGAAAGCGCGCCCTCCAGTACATTACCTGAATCTATTTGGTTCTGCTGACCACAGATGAACTCTGCCTCAAGAACATCTGTCTGACGGACTTTGGTTTCAAAAGTGATTCTCGCGTCATATCCAGTTCTTAAGCCTGCTCTTTTAATTGTATCCACCTTCTCTTGATCAAGATTATCCACAAAGAGTACATTTCCAGTCAAACCAATCTCAGCCCTCACAACTGTACCGTCTTCTTCGAATGGACTCCCTTTTGCTGTTTTGTAGAAAGTAAGGATTTTTTCAACTTTGTCTTGTCTGTCTCTTAGCTTCATTAAGTCTGAAAATGCTTCTCTCTGCAATCGCTTCAAAATTTCAATCTGAAAAATCACGTCATGGGACAAGTTAAGATAGTTTCATATTATCATTTTAAATAGTTGTAATTAGTGTACATCATGAACAAACATCGGTCAAAGTTCACATTATGTAGAGGCAAATGGGCGCAATAATAAAGGGACGGAGAAAGTAATTAATTATGTCATAGCCATCTAGTTGTCCACAGCCACACAGGAGTCTAGAAAGAACAAATCGCCAATGTAGGGTAGTCAATAAATCAATACTCATTTGCTCTTTGATAAATAGCCAAGAGTTTGGCCAAAAATAGTAAGGGTATACTCTCTCTATCAGACTATAGTCTTCTTACTTTTTAAATTTTCACTCGGATTCCCCTACTTTTTAGATAATTAAATCAACCAAATACACCGCATCTTATCTAGTGGTGCTTGATCACTTCATCACTACATAGTTACACTAACTAAAAATTAAATGTATCAGAAAATCAATAAATCTTTCCACTTCAAAATGTAATATGATTAGCATCTTAATGCAGGTTTTTGGACTGCCAGCCTTCGGTACTACTGCACCATACCAATAACATCTCAAAACCCTATAATAAACCTCCTGAGAAAACAAAACAAAGTAGGCATACTAGAAAAAAACATCAAGGACATTCATCTGCTAGAAAAAATTTCACAGAGCTGACGCAGTCCGAAATAATTTAAGTTAATTCCTCATCTACATTCTGGAAATCCCTTGAACAATTGGAGCAGGGAAACCTTTCCCAATATTTGCACAAATGCTAGCCAGCACCCGTAAGGCCTATGGGCCTGTGCACATCAGCCAGTCACATCAAGGCGGCATGATTAGAACCTATGGTGTTTCTCTTCATACCCCCAATCCACTCGCACTCTTAAATAAATGTTTCTAGTTTATGCTCTTACATAAAAAAGGATTCACTGAGAGGGCCATGAGAAATATACTAACCTTTGTGTGTCTACCATTTCACTATCAAGACATCATGACATTGCAGTTCCAATAACATTACCCAAGTGCCTGAATGGCTCCCGCAAATTGCGAGGTAAGGGGACGAAATACATGGCCTTACGCTTGTGTTAGTGCCACAAATAGATTGTTTCCGAATGACCCAAGATGGAAATTGCATGGTGAGTTGCATCGAAGGACTAGTACTTCACAATATAAAGAATCACAACTAACTTAATGAGTCATTTTGCTTTACTCCAACGTAATCCGGAACCAACAACTAGTGAGCCTTTGGTTTCATTGGAAATGATAACTACTAGTAAAGTCGTTAAGGGCTAGTCTTTATGGGCTAGAAGTCATGATATGATTAAACCCTCACTAGTATCAGAATTTGGTCTTGTTTAGAATAGTTCACAAATTCTCATTGAAGAAGGGCAGTATCCGTCACAAGCTGAAGACGGATAGTGCCCCTCTCACAATATGCAAGTGCACTATCCGTCCTCAGTTTGAGACGGATAGTGCATGTCTTAAGTAAGACAAGCTGAGAATAGTTTTATACTCACTTGGTACCAGTCATTTTTTTACCATTTCCATTTGAGGGTGCGTTTACCATGGGTAATTTGATCTCCCAATAATTACGAGTGATTACACATTTACGCAGCACAAATATAACAGAAATTATCAATCAACAATATCAATATAGCACAAAATACAACTCCGCAATTCAAAACAATACTTAAATCACTTTAATTAAACACTATAATTATAAATTACAAGATGGAAATCATACAGGATTGCGGGATGACTTGTTATGTCGATTGCGAGTGATAAAATCTTGACCGGATTTGAGGAGTGTGTTAAATTGATCGGAAATTGAGGCGAATTGTTCCATATATATAATATTGAATTTGTAAAAAAATGAACAAAAGAATAAGAGTAACTAACAATACATAGAAAAAAAAATTAGGAAAAATTAGGGTTTAAAAAAGTGTATATTATGTAGTATTGTAGTGTATGAGAATTGGGAAGCTTTGAAAGACGATGGTAGAGACTAAAGAGAGTGGGAGAGATGAACTAGTGAAAGAAATTGAGTCACTCTGAATTTAGTTTATCATATATTGGCCCAATTTTATTAGTCACCTCCGTTTAGCCCATTTGCGGTAATTAAGCGCTTGTTTCGCCTAACTTTAAAAAATCTATTTATATTAGCTGGCGCTGAATTTAATAATGGTACGTGTTAAATTTACTATAACGGTTTTTCTAACATGTGCCCACTAGGCACATGTTAAGAAAACCAAAATGGAAAGAATTAAATGATGTTTTTATGGGAAATTGAATTCTACTATTACTTTTCCTATTATTTAAAAGAAAAACATTTAATTCTTTTCATTTTGGTTTTCTTAACATGTGTCTAGTGGGCACATGTTAGAAAAATCGTTATTATAATAAGGGTGTGTGGGTTCAGTTTAAGGAATAATAGGTTGGCCCAAGTATTATTTGGAATTTTGAGTGGAGCAAGCGAAGAAGATCAGATTATTCTGGAAGACGGGCGTAGGTATTTAGAAGAAAGAGTAACCACTGCCTACTAACGATGTTAGATAGAAGCAGCAGTTCTAATCGGGAGTCTTATATAAAGAAGCGACTGATTTAAGAGAAAAACAACAAACACAACCAAAATAACTACAAAAATTCATATATATTTAGATCTTAGACCTTAACATCGTAGTGTATCTTAATTAGCACGGTTAAGTCTTCATGTTATGGGGGTAATAAGTTATCTATCGTTTAGTATGTAGTTTATCAGTTACAAGTACTTTTGTATGAACTCTGATAATGTTGTATGTACAATTGGTATTTCATGATATATAAGTATCTTAGAAATATCTCCATGTGTTGTTAATCTAAAACCATATCATTCATTTTAAGTGCTAGTTGTATAGAGATGAGACGATGGAATTTGCTCCTTTATGCGAGCCGAATTACTAGCCTTACAGGCTGGGTTAGAAAGAGCTAAACAGCTTGAAATCCGCAAGCTTATTATACACATGGATAATGAGTCGTCTATCGACTTATCAAGGAGGAACAATTGGTTAGTAATAGCCTAAAATCGGTCGTAAGAAGGTGCAAGGACTTTATTAAGGAAATGAACGATTTAGTTAAGATGAAGCATACATATCGATAGTTTAATCAAGCGGCTGACTGGCTTGCCAACCAGGTTGTCAATTCCGATCTAAATCCCTTCATAATTGATGTTCCGCCCTTGGAATTACGATTTATTTTGCGAGAAAACATTCTTGGGGTAGCTATTCCTCATGTAATAGGCAAGTTAGAAGTCAGGGTTGGCCCC
This sequence comes from Heliosperma pusillum, assembly GCA_022085475.1. NCBI lineage: Eukaryota > Viridiplantae > Streptophyta > Magnoliopsida > Caryophyllales > Caryophyllaceae > Heliosperma > Heliosperma pusillum. Next base: position 5,078 of record JAIUZE010071727.1, on the reverse strand, counting down.
TCTTATGTACCAATAAAAAAAAGTGATGGTTGTATACATAAGTCAACGTTTCTAATTGACAAAGGTCAATACTCCGTGGTACAAGCCCTTCATATTTAGAGCGTTTAACAAGTGTAGAAAAATAGTTACGACTTCTAGGGTACCTTAAGGTACTGTGCTTGTTATACACAAGCCGTACGGGGTGGCCTCCCTTATTAAGACGGTTATATAAGTGTGAAACAAATCAAGTACAACCTCATATAAGTGGATGCATGTGACAATAGTTTAGCATTCTCTAGACGTTTTTTTATGTCATCTATCTATTTGACTTCTTTTATTATTTAAGACGTATATATTCTTTTTAAATAGGAATACGTGCACAAGTAAAATCATCCAAGTTGCTTTCAGATAGCAATAAGTCTTGCTTGTGACGGATCGACCCGTCGCAAGCTTGTGACGGGTCAAATCCCCCTCACATAGAGCAAGTGGCAAGGCAAGTGGGGGACTCCATTTGCACCCCACTTGCCCCCACTTGCTCTTTGTGAGGGGGATTTGACCCGTCGCAAGCTTGCGACGGGTCGGTCCGTCACAAATGAGAATTTGTATTCAGATAAATCTTCATGGGTTGCATACTTGCATTGCTTAGCTGGCCAAACAAATTCGATAGCACAACTGATGACCAACTTTAGTGTACTTCCTCCGTTCCATAGAATAGTTTACGTATTTCATTTTAGGCCGTTCCACTTAGTTCTTTACGTTTCTTTTTATGGACATCAATAATTATGTTAAATTACCATACTATCCTTGTAAAAGTAGGTACTCCACTTGTTTTCACTCATTTTTAATACAACAAACAAAAGCAACTTATAAGAGGGCAATTTGTTAACTAACATATGAAAAAGTATGTACCCCACTTGTTTTCACTCATTCTTAATATTTGTACAAAAAGCAAACGTAAACGTAAACTATTCTATGGAACGGAGGAAGTATTTAACAAGGGATACTAAAACTCAAAAGGTCCTCCGATACCCCACCAGACCACCATAAAGTCACCACCCAATTCCAATTCAATGGTTTTCATGAGAAAAGGACTTGCTCTTTGCATCTACTTGTTCCTAATTTTCATTAAAAAGATGGACAAGTTGATCCTTATATGCCTTTTTATTTTCACCCATCTTCTCTAGCACGTTGTAATTCGGAAACAGGAAGTCTCTCGTGTGACTGGTCTGGTATATCATTCACAAGCTTGTATTTGGTCAAGTATCTTTTCCATATCGGTAGATAAGACAATTGTAGGAAATCGCAAATAACTTGTTTTTACCTACCCATGTGGGTATGGGTCATGGGCGGACCCACGTGGGGTCCCGGGGGTCACGTGCCACCCCACAAAGAAAAAAAAAAAAAAAAAAAAAAAATTTCTATATAGCGGCTTTATGCGAAGACGGTTAATATGTACATTATAGTATAACTAATAAACACTAAGTTGTCAGTGTTCTAGTGGTAAGTCTCTTTTATCCTTTCCATGACTGCCCGGGTTCGATCCTTGCTGGTAGCAATTTTAGTTTTTCTTTTCTTTTTCGTAGTATATCTTTAAAAGAGAAATATGGTTTCAACCCATCAATTTATATTGTGGTTTTTAAAAATTTTAGCCAATGTTAATTACTTTTTAAGTATATATCGGAAATACAATTTTTTTATTAAGTCTTACTACTCCCACAACACCTAAATTTATCAAGGAGTATATGTAAATTAAAAAGCATATTTGAAGTACATTTTAAATGCTATCAATTTGCGTTGATTTTTAAAAATGAAGGCAATTTTTATCATGTAGTACCAATTGGAGATGAAAGTTTTTAAAATAGACGAAAAATAACACCATTGAAAATTTGGAAATTTCTCCTCGTTCCATAATATTTTTTTCCAGATTTGTACAATATTTGTATATGATTAACATAAAAAACTAATTACTTTTGGTTGTCACACACTCACATGTTATCATTTATAGATTAAAAAGATAAAAAAAAAAGTGATCTCTTGACAACAATATGTTAAGCGGAAAAATCGACGAAAAAAAAATTGTGCCCCCCCTCTTCGAAATTCCTGGGTCCGCCACTGGTATTGTAACAACCCGAAAAGTATCCTATTTTTCTAGTGAAAATATCTTACGGATACTTTTCAGCAAACTTAAGTTTTAAAATAGAATTTATTGTTTCGAGTCGTATTTGGAATTTCCGAGTTCGTATTTGGAATTTCCGCGAGATTCCATGAGAATCCCGTTTTTAAGTCATCTTTTACTTTTCTTGACTTTTAAGTCGTCTTTGACTTTTCTTGACTTTTTAAGTCGTCATTGACTTTTCTTGACTTTTAAGTCGTCATTTACTTTTCTTGACTTTTAAGTCATCTTTGACTTTTCTTGACTTTTAAGTCGACTTTGACTTTCGTTGACTTTTCCCGACTCACCTCGTAATTTTAAAGACCGAAATTATATTTGCAAAATAATAAATTTAATTTATTTTTATTAAGATTTATTTGAATTTATGATAATTTAATATAATTATTTTGAATTTATTCGGAATTTAAGAGAAGGTTTTACGGTTTAACCCCGAACGTCATTTAACTATTCCCGAGTCACTTTAAATCCCGAAACAAACCCGAAACACGACTTTGGCATGAGTCACACGCCCCATGTCATCTTTTTCCACTCACTTGAGATCTTTTAATTCTTTCGATTAAACTAATACGAATATCTAAGATATTTGTAACTTTATCGATCTGTCAATTTAAACTCCGCAAATCGCTTAAAAACAGACCCGATTTCTCTCCATTTCACACGTCTCTTTTTCCTCTCTTAGGATTTGATATTTCCTTTCTTTTGATTTAATTAACATTTAATATCTAAATCATATCTAGATATTTTATTAAATTATCATAAAATCTAATAATATCTAATTAATTACCATAATATAACTATAAAACCCGAGTCAATCCCGTAACAACAATTTCAAAACCCGACTCCATAATTCTTCTATAATTACACGGCTCACTCCACTCTTACTCACTAACTATCTTATCATTTTACAATAAATCGACTTAATATCTAATTAATACCTTCTTTAATATAATCATCATCGTTCTTCATCGTTCTTCATCGTTCTTCATCGTTCTTCATCGTTCTTCATCGTTCTTGAGCAAAATCGTCACAAAACCTTCGTTACTTGTTCAAATCCGTCCTAACTTATATTTCTAGAGTCTCCTCTTCGCTCTTCATCTCCACGTACGTTTTATTTCCAACTCCGACAAAATCGTTTTCAACACTTTAATTATGGAAAATCAAGTTTTAATTCTAATAATGTTATTCTTGTCATTTCTTATAGGGGAAGATTTTGAAGACGAGTTGGGTGACTCGTATATATTAGAAGAAGACTAGTAGACGGGTTTCTTATTTCTTAGTTCTTATATTTTGGGTGCTACTTGATTTTGTGCTAGCTAAGGTAACGATTCCGAGTTACTCGACGAATTAATGTTACATACTTTTGTTTTTGTTTATATTATTGTTATTTACGGTTTTTAACTAGTAACATGATAAGTGGTTATTTTTATTATGTTGTATGAATTTTTAATATGTTTAGTGTTCTTGACATAATTGGATGATTTGTTCATAATCATGATTTTGTATGGATGATGGTTAAATTGGTGGTTAAAATGGTTGTTTGTTAATTAAAACATGTTGGAAATAATTTGGGGTTGTTTGATGGTGGGAACCGTGTATGGTGGCCAGAAAACCAGCCCAAACCAGGCCAGTTCAGGCCGGTTCAGGCCGGTTCAGGCCCGGTCCAGGCCGGTCTGGATTGGTCCGGGTATGGTCCTTTGGGTTTGTGTCGATACTTGATTGTTTTGTTGTTGTTTTGACGGGTTTTAAATATGTTAAGCATGCGGGAAATATTAAGAAACGGTTTTAAAAATGACGACCCAAAACAGGCCCGTGGGCCCAGTCCAGGCCCGTGTCTTGTCGGCCCAAATCAGCCCATGAGTCCCCTTTCTTGGACTTGTGACTGTTTTTGAGTTATTGTTATTTTATCGTGTTTTGTAATATTTAGCAAGTGAGAAATGTTAATAAGTAAAATATTTAATTAAAAGGTTTTTCATAAAATTATTATTTCTCACATGTTAGAAATTATAATACAAGATTGTAGTTTAATTTGATATCCTTTAAGTCAAGCGGGTTTTCGTAAGATTTAATAATTCACATGTTAGAAGTTTTAATAAAATAACATGTAATGAATATGATGATTTTTATGATCAAGTCTATGTGGTAAAGACTCTGTTTCTAGCCGGTTTGACCAAACGGGTTTGGTCAAACTAAGATCTAGTCATCCCCGTTTTGACTGATGACCCGTCGCGGGACTCGGGTCGGGGATTTGTCTTCAAGTAAGGTTGTATTTAATTAATGAATTAGCCTTAGTAGATATGAGGCGATATGTTATTTGAATATGATTTATATGCAATTAGTCACATGATAAGAAGTTGTTCCGTGACTGTTTGATTGTATGATATATGTCGTGTTGACTAAGTACCCATAGAGAATTATGAGTATATGACGTCTTGACCATTCTAATTCTAAATGAGTAGCTTGGACCATGACATTGATAGGCCTTACTATCTTTAACGAGTATATAGTTCACTGCTTGATAGCTTTTGTGTCACGGCCTGGGGGGCTTATCTCCAAGTCGGGGCATGGCTGCCTAATCCACTTTGGGAATGGAGTCAGCTTAAGTACTAGCCATCTCTGCTTAGGGGGTCGCCTAGTAGAGTTTCTCATAGACGGTTATGTCATGGGACGGGGAACGGAATAGCTGTTGTCGCTAGGTCTGATCAGTCTAGGACTAGGATGTTTTCCTACCTTGTGGTATAGCCTCGCGTTACAGAAGTCGACTATTGACTGTCCTAAGAACTTATGCCTGTTTGTAGAAGTATTTGTCTTTCATGTTTGTATGATTCTATGAATCTTAGAAGGTGAGATGCAAGCCGGCTAAGGTTTATAGAGTTTGGATTACCGATTGTTAACTGATTCACATGATTACGTGTTGATTAGGGTTTGA
>JAIUZE010071726.1:0-23906 GCA_022085475.1 Heliosperma pusillum | reverse complement strand
AACTTAAATTACGCAAATCGTTTACAAAAACAGACCCGATTCTTCTTCAATCACACGGCTCTTCCTCCTCTAATAGGACTAGATATTTTCCTTTCTTTTCATTACAATAACATAATATCTAGATATTTGGTTTAATTAACTTAATATCTAATTATATTTAATCAATTACCGTAATATATTTATTAAACCGAGTCAATTCCGTAACAACAATTTCAAAAACCCGACTCGTGTAGTTTGCCGATATATTACCACGGCTCACTCACAACATTACTCACTAACAAATTTTCATTGTACAATAAATCAAATTAAGATCTAATTAACACTTTCTTTAATCGTTCTTCATCGTTCTTCGTCGTTCTTCGTCGTTCTTCGTCGTTCTTGAGCAAAATCATCATAAAACCTTCATTTCTTAATTAAATCCGTCCTAAATTATATTTCTAGAATCTCCTCTTCGCTCTCCATCTTCAAGTACGGTTTAATTTCAAATCCGACAAAATCGTTTTCAACACTTAATTATGGAAAATCAAGTTTAAGTTCTAATAATGTTTTTCTTGTCATTTCTTATAGGGGAAGATTTTGAAGACGAGTTTGGTGACTCGTATATATTAGGGGAAGATTAGAAGACGGGGTTCTTAGTTTATACTTCTTATTTTGGTGCTAATTGATTTTTCTAGCTAAGGTAACGATTCCGAGTTACTCGACGATTTAATGTTACATAGCTTTTGTTTCTTTTGTTTTTGGTTCATCTTTCGTTTTTGTTCATATTATTATGATTTATGGATTTTTACTAGTAACATGATAAGTGGTTATGATTTTCATGTGGTATGGTATTTTTAATATGTTAGTGTTCTTGGCATCTTTTTTATGATTTGTTCATAACCATGCTATTGTATGGATGGTTGTTAAATTGGTTGTTAAAAATGGATGTTGTTAATTAAAAACATGTTAGAATTAATTGGGAATTTTGGGGTGTTTGAACCGTGGGAAATGGATGGAAAAACCAGCCCAAACCGGCCGGTTCAGGCTCGGTTCAGTCCTGGTCCGGTCTGGATTGGTCCGGATTTGGTCCGTTGGTGTTGTGTCGATGTTTGATTGTTTGGTTGTTGTTTTGACGGGTTTTAAATATGTTAAGCATGCGGGAAAATATTAGGAAACGGTTTTAGAATTTTTAATGAAAACAGCCCAAATTAGCCAAATCAGCCCATGGGCCCAGTCCAGGCCCATGTTAGGTCCGGCCCAAGTCAGCCCGTGGGTCCCTTCCTTGGTCTTGTGACGGTTTTTGAGTTATTGCCATTTTATCGTGTTTTGTAATATTTAGCAAGTGGGAAATGTTAATAAGTAAAATATTTAATTAAAAATGTTTTTCATAAAATTATTATTTCTCACATGTTAGAAATTATAATACGAGATTAAGTTTACGTTGAAATCGTTTAAGTCAAGCGGGTTTTGGGTTTAATATGATAATTCACATGTTAGAAGTAGTAATAAAATAACATGTATGAATATGTTGATTTTATGTTTATGTGATAAAGACTCTGCTTCTAGCCGGTTTGATCCAACGGGTTTGGTCAAACTAAGATCTAGTCAGCCCCGATTTGACTGATGACCCGTCGCGGGACTCGTGTCGGGGATTTGTCTTCAAGTAAGGTTGTATTTAATTAATGAATTAGCCTTAGTAGATATGAGGCGATATGATATTTGATTATGATTTATATGCAATTAGTCACATGATAGGATGTTTTTCCCGTGACTGTTTGATTATAGGGTTGGTGTCGTGTTGACTAAGTACCCATAGAGAATTATGAGTATATGGCGTCTTGACCATTCTAATTCTAAATGAGTATCTTGGACCATGACATTGATAGGCCCGTACTATCTTTAACGAGCATATGGAGTTCACTGCTTGATAGCTTTTGTGTCCCTGGCCTGGGCCTTTTTGATACCAAGCCGGGGGCATGGCGTCCTAAGAGTTCCGCTTTGGGAAGGGAGCCAGCTTAAGTACTAGCCATCTCTGCTTAGGGGGTCGCCTATCAGAGTTTCTCATGTACGGTTATGTAATGAGACAGGGAATGGGTTAGCTGTTGTCGCTAGGTCTGATCAGTCTAGGACTAGGATGTTTTCCTACCTTGTGGTATAGCCTCGAGTTACAGAAGTCGACTATCGGCCGTGCTAAGAACTTATGCCTGTTTGTAGACGTATTGGTCTTTCATGTATGTATGATTCTATGAGTTCTAGAAGGTGAGATGCAAGCCGGCTAGAATTGATAGAGTTTGGATTACCGATTGTTAACTGATTCACATGATTACGTGTTGATTAGGGTTTGAGTGTATCATGGCCATGTTAACGGTAACCTCTGCGCTAGCATACCAGCTTCCCTCCCTCGTATTATAGATTATTATCAGATTCACATGATAGCTTTCATATGCTAGGTTATATGTTAGTTATTTGTTTCATAACATGAAAATCATATCGTATATGTTAAGGTTTGTATTTTCCATATACATTGCTTTTATGTTATTCATGTTTTATTAAACTCGACATTTCGTGGCTGGGAGAACTCGGAGTTACTCCCCACTTACTGTGGCTTCCGTGTTTATATTTAATGCGGTCGAACAGGTGGTGAATGCATATTTGGGGTACATTGACGAGCTAGCGAGTGAAGTATTTACCTTGGACCTATATTCGGTTCTTAGATTGTATATTACTATACACTCTTTTATTTCCGTATTTATACGGGAGATATGTCTCCCGTCTTGTATATTTCTTTTGTATAATATTATTTCCGTTTTGTAAGGAACCTTTTTATTTAATGACACCTTCGTTATGTATTCTTATCTTTTATGTATTTAAATAATTTTTTTTCTTTCCGCAAATTTGAGGGTGTCACAGTTGGTATCAGAGCTATTTTGCTCCCGACGCACGTTTGTGTACCCTTGCATAAATAACTTGACCTTAATAAAATAATGAACTTGTGAGATAGAATGGTAGGATGGGTAGATTAGGATTTATGTTGTAGTCTATTTGTTTATGCTAATTGTTAGGAGTAACTTAATTTGTTTTGTTTCTTATGAAGATGGTTGGACCTCATATGGAAGAGATGGATGTTAGTGCCAACCAAGTTTCTCCTCATAGAGAAGACAATTGCCAAGAAGGCTATGCTTGGGTGGCTAGCCAAATTGCTAGGAGCAATATTACGCCTTATGGTGGTGAGCCGGACCCTACCGAGCTCTCGGAATGGTTTAGAGAGATGGAGAACCAATTCGACCATTACCAAGTCCTTGAAGAGGACAAGGTAAGGATTGCTCAGTTATTCCTGGTAAGGGAGGCAGACTACTGGTGGTCTATTTCCAATCCCACCGCTATTCTAGAAATCAATTTCGAGTGGGAACGTTTCAAGTCTCTTGTTGAGGACCGATTTTGCCCCTTGAAGTTCAGTCAGCAAAGACTCAGAGAATTCATCGATTTCAAGCAAGGTGATTTGATGACCCAAGACTTCACTACTCAATTCAACCAGCTTGCTCGTTTTGCGCCAGGACTCATCAATGATGATGAGGATAGAGCTTTTTACTATCGTAATAAGCTAAGTGCTTTGCTCCAAAGCAAAGTAAGGAGGAGCTCTACATCTTTCGGAGAATTGTATGATGATGCCCTTCGGGCCGAGGACTCCATGAAAGCCTTTAGTGAGGGGGCAAAGATGAAGAGTCCATCTCCTTTTTCCTCTTTCAATCCAAGGTCAGATTTTCATGACAAAGGACGTTTCGCTTCCTCTTCCTCTAATGCCAATGGTAAGAGTAAACGTCCATTCTTCCCGAGCAACAACGATCTTAAGGATCGTATCTGTTTTGGGTGCAAGCTGCCTATGCATCCAGGTATTGGCTGTTTCAACAAGCCAATTGTTTGCTATGCTTGTCGGAAACCGGGACATAAGTCTAATATATGTCCTGAAAAGAAGAAGACAGCTTTTACACCAGATACTTCTGGGAGACCGAGGGGTAGAACTCTAATGAGCCGCACTAAGGCCGATGCTCAACCAGACGTTATGACTGGTAAGTTTTCAATTTAAGAAATACCGTGTTTAATTTTATTAGATACGAGAGCTTCTTTATCCTTTATTTCGAGGAGATTACCCGATAAATTACCTCTCAAAACGTCAACTGGAGAAACTACTCCTATATCTTTACCGTCCGGAGATAGGGTCAGGTAGTTTTCTTTTAGCTATCGTAAGGTTAGTGGAGGTGTTTTGAAGGATCTTTACCGTCCGGAGATAGGGTCAGGTAGTTTTCTTTTAGCTATCGTAAGGTTAGTGGAGGTGTTTTGAAGGAGTTTCGAATATGATACCTAACCGTCCTATGGAGCTAGTTCCGTGTTTAAAATGATTATAGAAAATGGAGAATAAGTTTAGGAAGAAACTATCCTAGTGGTTTTAAAATATGAAAGCTTGAAGTTGCAATATCTTTTTGAGGATGGAAATAAGCCTAATAATAGTTGTAGTTGTGGTTAGGAAGTAGAGGGATTTTAAGTTTACTTGGGAATTTGTTGTCGTTAAATGTTGGACCATAACGGGAACAAATACTTTGTGGAATTGGGATTTGATGACACAACTTGAGGAATATCGACATAAGCGAAAACCGATGTATTGAGTGTTTGGAAGAGATAAATAAATTGATTACGGTCACATTGACTATGTTTGGCAAAAGTTAAGTGAATCGAGATTTGTGTGACTAATCTCTTTGAGGTTTCGTGATTCAACTTTTGAGGATGAGAAGGTTCATTGTTAATAATTTGGGGTAATGAATTTTTTTGGAATAAATTGGATTAAAGGAGTTCATAGTAAGTCTTTTACCTTGAGGTTGTTAGCGGTCATGTTTCCTAATTCTAAATATTTTGATGGTGGTTTCCAATAAGAGTTTGATGGATCTTAGATAGATTACTATAAGCTTTAGTTAGAAATTTTAGGCATAGATAATAGAGTAATTACCTTTACTACGAAATTTTTGAACTAAAAGTTTTAGGAAATGTTTTATGATTTCAAGTATTTTACCGTCAAGGAGTGTTGAGACTTGTTATTGGAGACGTTCGATAACTAGTTTTCTCATTTATTGATGCGAAAATGTATCTTTTAAATCTTTGATTTGGACGACGAGGTTTTTGACGGCCGACGAGAATCTTCCGTTCCATTGATAAGACCCTATATTTTTATTACAAGTATATTTTTAACAGTTTTGAAATAGACCTACATATATGTTACGTTCCTTCTTCTAAGTTTCGAGGACGAAACTTTTTAAAAGGAGGGGTGATTGTAACAACCCGAAAAGTACCCAAGTTTCTAGTAAAAATATTTACTAACACTTTCAGCAAACTTAAGGTTTTAAAATAGAATTTGGTTCCGAGTCGTATTTTGAAATTCCGAGTTCGTATTTGGAATTTCTGAGAGATTTCATGAAAATCCCGTTTTTAGTCATATTTGACTTTTCTTGACTTTTAAGTCGTCTTTGACTTTTTCTTGACTTTTTAATGTCGTCATTGACTTTTCTTGACTTTTAAGTCGTCATAAACTTTTCTTGACTTTTAAGTCATCTTTGACTTTTCTTGACTTTCAGTCAACTTTGACTTTCGTTGACTTTTTCCCGACTCGCCTTATAAGTTTGAAGACCGAAATTTTATTTAAAAAAATAATATTTTTGATTTATTTTTATTAAGATTTATTTGGATTTATGAAAATTTAATATAATTATTTTGAATTTATTTGGAATTAAAGAATAACTTTTACGGTTTTAACCCGAACATCATTTAACTATTCCCGGGTCAACTTAAGTCCCGAAACCCGACTTTGACATGAGTCACACGCCCCATGTCACTTTTTTTCCACTCATATTAGATCTTTTAATTAATATGATTAAACTAATAAAAATATCTAAGATATTTGTAACTTTATCGGTCTGTCAACTTAAATTCCGCAATCGCTTAAAAACAGACCCGATTTCTCTTTGTTTCTCACGTCTCTTTCTCCTCTCTTAAGCTAGATATTTTCTTTTCTTTTGTTTACAATCACATAATATCTAATTAATATCTAGATATTTCATTAAACTATTATAAAACCGAATAATATCTAATTAATTACCGTAATATAATTATTAAACCCGAGTCAATTCCGTAACAACAATTTCAAAAAAAACGACTCCATATTTCTTCTATATGTACACGGCTCCTCTCACACTTACTCACTAACAACTTTTCATTTTACAATAAATCAAATTAAGATCAAATTAACACTTTCTTTAATCGTTCTTCATCGTTCTTGAGCGTTCTTCATCCGTTCTTCGTCGTTCTTGAGCAAAATCATCATAAAACCTTCATTTCTTAATTAAATCCGTCTTAACTTATATTTCTAGAATCTCCTCTTCGCTCTCCATCTTCAAGTACGTTTTATTTCCAATTCCGACAAAATCGTTTTCAAGACTTTAATTAGGGAAAATCAAGTTTTAAGTTCTAATAATGTTTTTCTTGTCATTTCTTATAGGGGAAGATTTTGAAGACGAGTTTGGAGACTCGTATACTTTGGGTGAAGATTAGTAGACGGGTTTTTCTTATTTTATACTTCTTATTTTGGTGCTAATTGATTTTGCTAGCTAAGGTAACGATTCCGAGTTACTCGACGATTTAATGTTACATAGCCTTTATAGCTTTTGTTTCTTTTGTTTTTGGTTCATCTTTCGTTTTTGTTCATGTTATTATGATTTATGGATTTCTACTAGTAACATGATAAGTGGTTATGATTTTCATGTTGTATGGTATTTTTAATATGTTAGTGTTCTTGACATCTTTTTATGATTTGTTCATAATCATGATTTTGTATGGATGGTTGTTAAATTGGTTGTTAAAAATGGATGTTGTTAATTAAAAACATGTTAGAATTAATTGGGAATTTTGGGGTGTTTGAACCGTGGGAAATGGCTGGAAAAACCAGCCCAAACCGGCCGGTTCAGGCCCGGTTCAGGCCGGTTTAGGCCGGTCCTGGTCCGGTCTGGATTGGTCCGGATTTGGTCCGTTGGTGTTGTGTCGATGTTTGATTGTTTGGTTGTTGTTTTGACGGGTTTTAAATATGTTAAGCATGCGGGAAAATATTAGGAAACGGTTTTAGAATTTTTAATGAAAACAGCCCAAATTAGCCAAATCAGCCCGTGGGCCAGTCCAGGCCCATGTTAGGTCCGGCCCAAGTCAGCCCGTGGGTCCCTCTTTGGACTTGTGACGGTTTTTGAGTTTAGTGTTAATTTATCGTGTTTTGTAATATTTAGCAAGTGGGAAATATTAATAAGTAAAATATTTAATTAAAAAGGTTTTTCATCAAATTATTATTTCTCACATGTTAGAAATTATAATACGAGATTAGTTTACGTTGAAATCATTTAAGTCAAGCGGGTTTTGGGTATAATATGATATTTCACATGTTAGAAGTAGTAATAAAATAACATGTAATGAATATGTTGATTTTATGTATATGTGATAAAGACTCTGCTTCTAGCCGGTTTGATCCAACGGGTTTGGTCAAACTAAGATCTAGTCAGCCCCGATTTGACTGATGACCCGTCGCGGGACTCGGGTCGGGGATTTGTCTTCAAGTAAAGTTGTATTTAATTACTGAATTAGCATTAGTAGATATGAGGCGATATGATATTTGATTATTATTTATATGCAATTAGTCACATGATAGGATGTTTTTCCGTGACTGTTTGATTATATGGTTGGTGTCGTGTTGACTAAGTACCCATAGAGAATTATGAGTATATGGCGTCTTGACCCTTCTAATTCTAAATGAGTAGCTTGGACCATGACATCGATAGGCCCGTACTGTCTTTAACGAGTATATAGTTCATGGTTAATAGCTTTTGTGTCACTGGCTTGGGCCTTTTGATACCAAGCCGGGGCATGGCATCCTAAGAGTTTCCACTTTGGGGAAGGGAGCCAGCTTAAGTACTAGCCATCTCTGTTTAGGGGGTCGCCTAGCAGAGTTTCTCATGTACGGTTATGTAATGAGACAGGGAATGGGTTAGCTGTTGTCGCTAGGTCTGATAAGTCTAGGGCTAGGATGTTTTCCTACCTTGTGGTATAGACTCGAGTTACAGATGACTATTGACTGTACTAAGAACTTCTGCCTGTTTGTAGAAGTATTGGTCTTTCATGTTTGTATGATTCTATGAGTTCTAGAAGGTGAGATGCAAGCCGGCTAGGATTGATAGAGTTTGGATTACCGATTGTTAACTGATTCACATGATTACGTGTTGATTAGGGTTTGAGTGTATCACGGCCATGTTTCTGAGAGGAACCTCTGAGCTAGCATACCAGCTTCCCTACCTCGAGTTATAGTTTATTATCGGTTTCACAGGATAGCTTTCACATGCTAGGTTATTTGTTAGTTATCTGTTTCATAACATGAAAAGCATATCATATATGTTTAAGTTTTGTATTTTCCATATACATTGCTTTTATGTTATTCATGTTTCATTAAACTCGACATTTCGTGGCTGGGAGGACTCGGAGTTACTCCCCACTGACTGTGGCTTCCGTGTTTATATTTAATGCGGTCGAACAGGTGGTGAATGCATACATTGGGTACATTGACGAGCTAGCGAGCGAAGTATTACCTTGGACCTATATTCGGTTCTTAGATTGTATATTATTATACACTCTTTTCATTTCCGTATTTATACGGGAGATATGTCTCCCGTCTTGTATATTTCTTTTGTAGAATATTATTTCCGTATTGTAATGACCCTTTTTATTTATGACACCTTCATTATGTATTTAAATATTTTTTTTCTTTCCGCAAATTTGAGGGTGTCACAGTTGGTATCAGAGCATTTTTGCTCCCGACGCACGTTTGTGTACCCTTGTATAAATAACTTGACCTTAATAAAATAATAAACTTGTGAGATAGAATGGTAGGATGGGTAGATTAGGATTTATGTTGTAGTCTATTTGTTTATGCTAATTGTTAGGAGTAACTTAATTTGTTTTGTCTCTTATGAAGATGGTTGGACCTCGTGTAGAAGAGATCTGTGTTACCTAGAAGGAGTATCCTCTACCGAAGATTTGAAGATTTACAAGCTTAATTGAAGTTGATTCCTTCTTCATCTATGAATTCTCTCGTCCTTATTGGATTATTCTCTCTTCCTTCTATCTAAGAGCTTCTTTCTCCTCCAACCTATTTGCCTCTTGAAAATTTCTCTTGAAAGTTCCTCCACCTTACCATTAGTATCCTTACCTCCCTCTTGTATCATTTTATGGATGTCAGAACCATCGGTTTGAGGTATATTATACTTAGTCGGAAGAACTTTGAATCTTGTGGAATATTAGTTTTGTTAGAATGAACATGTGATTTGAGGAAAATGTTATAGATCTAGTTTCACCATATGGTGGTGAGAGTTGGTGTCCTTGAGGAAGGTGTGGTGAAGTATGTTTAATAATTGTAAAGCTTGATGCTTGTCATGACTTGTGAGTAATAGTTCATGATATTCGATGGTATAAGGTCGAAGGAATTGGCTATGACTTCTTAACTCATTAGTGATTTAGTCTTTTAGACTTAGAAGTTTAGTATTGGTTTGAAGACCATGCGTATGATATGTCTATTTTGGAGTAAATAAGAGTTTCGAATATGATACCTAACCATCATATTAAGCTAGTTCCATGTTTAGATGATTATAAGGATTTGAGGATACACTTAGGATGAAACTCTCCTAGGGATCTAGATTATGAAAGCTAGAAGTTGCAATATCTTTTTGAGGATCGAAATAAGCTTAAGGATAGTTGTAGTTGTGGTTAGGAAGTTGGATGATTTTTTTTATGTTACTTGGGAATTTGTTGTCGTTAAATGTTGGCCCTAACGAGAATCAATACTTTGTGGAATTTGGTTTTGATGACACAACTTGGGGAATATCGACATAAGCGAAAACCGATGTATGGAGAGTTTGGAAGAGATAAATAAATTAATTACGGTCACATTACCCTATGTTTGGCAAACGTGAAGTGAATCGAGTTTTGTGTGACTAATCTCTTTGAGGTTTCGAGATTCAACTTTGGAGGATGAGAGGATTCATTGTAAATAAGTTGAGGTAATGAATTTTTGGAATAAATTGGATTAAAGGATTTCATAGTAAGTCCTTTACTTTGTGGTTGTTAGCGGTTTTGTTTCCTTAATTATAAATATTTTTGATGGTGATTTCCAATAATAGTTTCGATGGACCTTAGAAGATTTTTATTGAATTGGAATAATTGGGAGTTGCTACTCGGTGTGGCATGCTTATGAAATATCTTGGTAGGAATCCGATGATTGAAATGTTGAGGATATATTGCACTCCCTTGAGGACTAGTTTACTTGTACAGTTAGTATTGTCGAGTTACTATCGACATTAGAATTTTCATAGAGGGAAGATAGTATTGGGGTTCCTCCTTCGTTTTTCTTTATTCTTTCCTTCTTTCTTTCTTCTTTCTATTCGATTTATTCTTTCGAATATTTCGTTTCTTCTATAGAATATCGTATTTATAGGTAGATTATTACTAGAATCTTTAGTTAGAAATTTTAGGCATAGATAGTAGAATTATTACCTATACTATAAAAGTTTTGAACTAAAAACCTTTGGAAATGTTTTATGATTTCAAGTATTTTACCGTCAAGGAGTGTTGAGACTTGTTATTGGAGACGTTCGATAACTAGTTTTCTCATTTATTGATGCGAAAATGTATCTTTTTAAAGTCTTTGATTTGGGACGTTGGTGTTCGTAACAGCTGACGAGAACCTTCCGCCCCAGTGATAAGACTCTGTAATTTATTCACGAATATATTTTTAACAATTTTGAAATAGACCTACATATATGTTACGTTCCTTCTTCTAA
Source organism: Heliosperma pusillum (assembly GCA_022085475.1). Lineage (NCBI taxonomy): Eukaryota > Viridiplantae > Streptophyta > Magnoliopsida > Caryophyllales > Caryophyllaceae > Heliosperma > Heliosperma pusillum. The sequence goes on along the minus strand of JAIUZE010071726.1, from coordinate 13,017 downwards.
GTTTCGAGGACGAAACTTTTTAAAAGGAGGGGTGATTGTAACAACCCGAAAAATACCGATTTTTCTAGTAAAAATATTTACTAACACTTTTCAGTAGAACTTAAGTTTTTAAAATAGGAATTTTTGTTCCGAGTCTTATTTTGAAATTCCGCGTTCGTATTTGGAATTTCTGAGGGATTTCATGAAAAGACCGTTTTTAGTCATCTTTGACTTTTCTTGACAAAAGTCGTCTTTGACTTTTCCTTGACTTTTTAAAGTCGTCATTGACTTTTTCTTGACTTTTAAGTCGTCCTAAACTTTTCTTGACTTTTAAGTCATCTTCGACTTTTCTCGACTTTTCAGTCAACTTTGACTTCCGTTGACTTTTCCCGACTCGCCTCATAAGTTTGAAGACCGAAATTTTATTTAAAAAAATAATATTTTTGATTTATTTTTATTTGGATTTATTAAGATTTATCATAATTTAATATAATTATTTTGAATTTATTCGGAATTTAAAGAATAACGTTTACGGTTTTAACCGAACGTTATTTAACTATTCCCGACTCATCGTAAAGCGCGAAACGAAACCGAAACTCGACTTTGGCATGAGTCACGCGCCCAGGTCATCGTTTTCCACTCACATTAGATATTTTAATTCTTTTGATTAAACTAATAATAATATCTAGATATTTATTTACTTTATCGATCAGTTAACGAAAATTACGCAAATCGTTTACAAAACTGACCCGATATCACCCATACCACACGGTTTTTCTTCCTCTCTTAGCCTTGATATTTTATTTCTTTTCATTATAATAACATAATATCTTGATATTTAAATCAATTAACTTAATATCTAATTAATTACGGTAATATAATTATTATACCGGGTCAATTCCATAACCACAATTTCAAAACCCAACTCACTAGTTTGCTCTATATTACACGACACTCCTCACCCCACTTTACTCACAAACAACTTTTCACTTTACAACAAATCAAAATAAGATCAAAATATCACTTTATTTGATCGTTCTTCGTGTTCTTCGTCGTTCATCATTTGTTCTTCATCGTTCTTGAGCAAAACCTCCATAAAATCTTCATTTCTTAATTAAATCCATCCTAATTTATATTTCTAGACTCTCCTCTTCGCTCCTCATCTTCCCGTACGGTTTTATTTCAATTCAGTCAAAATCGTTTTTAAGACTTTAATTATGGAAAATCATATTTTAAGTTCTAATAATGTTTTTCTTGTCATTTCTTATAGGGGAAGATTTTGAAGACTAGTTTGGTGACTCGTATATATTAGGGGAAGATTAGAAGACGGGTTTCTTAGTTTATACTTCTTATTTTGGTGCTAATTGATTTTTCTAGCTAAGGTAACGATTCCGAGTTACTCGACGAGTAGATGTTACATACCTTAGTAGCTTTAGTCTTCTTTAGTTTTTGGTTCATCTTTAGTTTTGGTTCATATTTTTATGATTCATGGATTTTTAGTTAGTAACATGTTAAGTAGTAGTTATTAGGATGTTTTATGATTTTATAACATGTTGGTTGATGTTAATGAATTTGGATGATTTTCCATAAGTTATGATTTTTATGATTTTGTATGAATTTATAATATGTTTAGTGTTCTTGATAAATTTTGATGATTTTTAATAAGTTATAATTTTTATGTTGTTTAGGAAATTTTAATAAGTTTAGTGTTCTTGAGAAATTTGGATGAATTATTTTTAATCATGACTTTTGGTATGATGGTTGTTAAAAATGGTGGTTTGATAATTAAAACAAGTTGGAATTAATTTGGTGGGGTTTGTGGTGTGAACCGTGGGGTTGGTAGTGAACCGGACCAACCAGACCGGTCCAGGCCGGTTCAGACCGGTCTGGGTTGGTCCATGGTGGGTCCGGGTTTTGGTCTTTGGGTTGTGTCGATGTTTGATAGTTAAATTGTTGTTTGGACGGGTTTTAAATATGTTAAAGCATGCGGGAATTTTTAAGAAACGGGTTTTTGAAATTTAATAAAAACAGCCATTTCTAGCCAAATCATGCCGTGGGGCCCATCTAGGTCCATGTGGGGTCCGGCCCAACTCAGCCCGTGGGTCCCACTTTGGGACTTGTGACGGTTTTTGAGTTATCGTCATTTTTATCGTGTTTTGTAATATTTAGCAAGTGGGAAATATTAATAAGTAAAATATTTAATTAAAAAGGTTTTTCATAAAATTATTATTTCTCACATGTTAGAAATTATAAGACGAGATCGTAGTTTATTTTGATATCCTTTAAGTCAAGCGGGGTTTTACGTAAGATTTAATAATTCACATGTTAGAAGCTTTATTAAAATAACATGTAATGAATATGTTGATTTTATGTCTATGTGATAAAGACTCTGTTTCTAGCCGGTTTGATCCAACGGGTTTGGTCAAACTAAGATCTAGTCAGCCCCGATTTGACTGATGACCCGTCGCGGGACTCGGGTCGGGGATTTGTCTTCAAGTAAGGTTGTATTTAATTATGAATTAGCCTTAGTAGATATGAGGCGATATGATATTTGATTATTATTTATATGCAATTAGTCACATGATAGGATGTTTTCCCGTGACTGTTTGATTATATGGTTGGTGTCGTGTTGACTAAGTACCCATAGAGAATTACGATTATATGGCATGTTAAGTCGTATCTTGGCCATGTTTTAAAGGTAACCTCTGAGTTAAGATATTAGTTTGGTTCGGCCATTGTAATTCTAAATGAGTATCTTGGACCATGCCATTGATAGGTCCGTACTGTCTTTAACGAGTATATAGTTCACAGCTTGATAGCTTTTGTGTCTCGGCTTGGTGGGTTTATATCCAAGTCGGGGCATGGTTACCTAATCCACTTTGGGGATGGAGCCAGCTTAAGTACTAGCCATCTCTGCTTAGGGGGTCGCCTAGTAGAGTCTCTTGTGTACTTCTGGTCACGAGACGGGGAATGGAATAGCTGTTGTCGCTAGGTCTGATCAGTCTAGGACTCGGATGTTTTCCTACCTTGTGGTATAGCCTCGAGTTACAATCGACTATGGGCCGTGCTAGGAACTTATGCCTGTTTATAGAAGTATTGGTCTTTCATGTTTGTATGATTCTATGAGTTTTAGAAGGTGAGATGCAAGCCGGCTAAGATTGATAGAGTTTGGATTCCCGATTGTTAACTGCTTCACATGATTACGTGTTGATTAGGGTTTGAGTGTATCAGGGCCATGTTACTTGGTAACCGCTGAGCCAGCATACCAGCTTCCCTACCTCGAGTTATATTTTATTAACGGTTTCACATGATAGCTTTCATATGATAGGTTATATGTTAGTTAACTGTTTCATAACATGAAAAGCAAATCATATATGTTAAGGTTTTGTATTTTATATATACATTGCTTTTATGTTTTCATGTTTCATTAAACTCGACATTTCGTGGCTGGGAGAACTCGGAGTTACTCCCCACTGACTGTGGCTTCCGTGTTTATATTTAATGCGGTCGAACAGGTGGTGAATGCATACATTGGGTACATTGACGAGATAGCGAGCGAAGTATTACCTTGGACCTATATTCGGTTCTTAGATTGTATATTATTATACACTCTTTCATTTCCGTATTTATACGGGAGATATGTCTCCCGTCTTGTAGAATTCTTATGTAAAATATTAGTTTCCTTTTTGTTTGACCATTTTTATTTATGACACCCTTTGTTATGTATTTAAATTATTTTTTTCTTTCCGCAAATTTGAGGGTGTCACAGGAAGGTGATAAAAAGAAAAACAAAAGTTCATCATGACAGAAAGCAAAGCATCCAAATGCTCAACATGCCAGACGACAAGACTCCTTAGAGACTAATACTAGTACACAAGTTCTATGTTCGGAAGATTGAAATCTGTTGCATCAAATAGTTATTTCAAGCCTTTCGTTTTCCACGGGACCCGTGATCCGCTGCTTTCCTTCCTGTAGTCTGCTGCGTATAAGCTGCATTATTACCACCTGCTATATGAGCATTGTTCCGACCAGAGTTTGAGTGTTGCGTTGAAGGAAGGGCCCATCCTCCCCTACTTGCCTGACCACTACTTCCAGGCCCAAAGTTCCCTGTTTATTATAAACCTGCATTAGTGTTTGTTTGACATATTGGGGGTAAAATATCATTATTAATCCTTGACTTAAAGATAGTACATTAACCCTAGCATTCTCTCTCTTGTTAAGTGCTACTTCACAGCTCCAAATGTAGATCTACCCTACACATGTATCCTCACTTCCACATTTTAGGACATGGTTTTGGCCGCTAAAGTTGAATCATGCCTAGACCTGGCAAAATCAACCCGACCCAATTGACCTGCCGGGAAAGGCTAACCCAAAACCCGAAACTGACCTACACTACAACCCTCGAATATGACCCGAAACCTGAATTGACCAGACCCGATCCGAACATGGCCCGAGCTTTGTTGACCCGAATCTGACCCGACCCGAAATGACCCCATCCGAAACCACCCGACCCTAAAAAGACCCGACAAAACATAACACTAATTGAACAAAAAAGACTTGAAATAACTAATTTAACAATGTATTATTTACGTTAAAAACAAAGAATCAACAATCAAAACAAAAGTAAAAATAGGAATAATACTAAATATACTTCTTAATTATTATCCCGAAACTGATCCGAACCCAAAATAACCCGACCCGCTTGACCTGAAATTGACCCAACCAACATACCCGAAAAACACCCGAAACCCGAAACGTTCCCCAACCCGAACTACCCAATAATTTGAAAGACCCGAAATGACCCGACCCCAGCCCAACCCGATTTACCCGTTTGCCATGTCAAGCCGAGTCCGAAACTTGAATATGTACCTAATTTCAAGTCCGAGTAACATAGACAAAAGGTTTTGGAGTAACTTTCCGAAACAGTAGCAAAAAGGGACTAGGTTGTAAAAGAAGATGCATGTGCAGAAGTAGACATATGGAGTCTACAACTTGCAGAACTACCACGATTTAGATTTTTAGAATTACACTGCCACATTCTCTTTGCACAGTGACAGTCACCTAAAAGTAACCCCAAATGCGGGGGGGGGGGGGGGGGGGGGGGGGGGGGGGGGGGGTCTTTTGGTCACAAACTAACTATTTTCAAGAAGATGCTCCAAACAAACAATTTCAACAGTCAAAGCTGTTACCTCCCTCCAGCCTCTGCCTAGAGCCAGTCAAGTGACTTCCAGAACTCCCCTCCCAAGCTTGTTCAAATCCGTCAAGCTCCTCTGGTGCGGGTCAATAAATTGAACAGGAAAGCAAGATCAGACTTCCTTGAACATGAGAGGAATAATAACAGCACATTCCCATATCAGAGTATCTAATCGAACAATGATTGAAATATGTACCTTCACCTAAGTTATGCAACATTTGTGATGTGTCCACTTTACCATCAGAATTAAGCTTCCTTGAGAGAGTATGGCCCTATACAATCAAACAGGAGATCAGAACCATAAACGTGAATATCACGGGCTGATAATCCTTTAGTATCCTTTAAAACCAAGTATATTCAACATAAATTAGAGCCATGGAGCTTCACCTTGTTATGAAGTCCCCTTGAGATCCTGTGATTTGCCTGACCAGTACTGCTATCAGCTTCTTTGAGCTCTTCAAAAGCCACCTGTTAAAAACAAATGATATAATAGAACCAACAGTGACAGAGCAATTGAAGTTATATATATCATGTAATCATAACTTAAGAGTTTCGTTTTAACATCGGTTACTCACTCCATCACTCCCCGCCCTTCTGGTCATGGATTTGGTGTAATATGCTCCATCACCACCGCCGTATGATACAGACGAGCTCTGGAAAGTGTAGAATTGAGATTGCGGCTGCACAGAGCTCATCCTGTTACCAAACTCAGCACTGTGCTGGATGTGTGTATTCCTCCCACCTGCCTCCAACGAGATATTTTTAATAACATATAAAAGGCCATAATGGAATTAAGATGTGCACAAGGCAAGGATATCCTTTGCACCATCACCTTCATCATCAGGGATCTCAACATAAGGCTGATTATCTAGTCGGGAGTGCTTCCTGGGGTAGTCATTAGACTTAGAAGGACACCCATTTTCTTCCTTCTCATCATCTGAAGTTATCTCCTCAATCACAGGTCCCCTACGTTTATTTGGATGTGGCTCCTGCTGCTCTATTAACCCAGCGTGGGGAGCACTAGCAAAAGGAGCACCGGCAAGAGGACTAGCATGTGGGGCAAAGAAACTTGATTCAAACATGCTTCCAACTGGCTGATTGAAAAAAGGATCATCAAAAGGATCCCTTCCCCCAAAAAAGCTCGACATTAAACTGCGGTGACCTCCAAAGCCACCAAATCCACCAAAACCAGCAAAGGGATCAGGAGGAAAGAAACCACCTCTTCCTCTACCTCCCTGCATTTCTTTTTGCCAATAAATCCTAAAACAACATATAAGTATACAGCATAATCAATGACTTGACAAAATCATCCACAAATAGAAATAAGGAAATCAATTCTGAAAATAAGGATGTTGCAAAATAATATACTCCGAAATCCGCACAAGAAACAAACTCAATGAATCTCACAACAGCGTTGCACTGAATAAAATTAACAAAAAAAATCAAAGCATCGAGTCCTGACTGAATATGACAAAGACAATGGTTGGAGTACAAAGAGAAGTATCAAATAAGAAGGCTCGAATATGGACCTAGTGTATCTGATATTCGCACTACAGTCTACAGCAACCATAGCGTCTAATTCTTTACCCACTAAGAAAGAACTAGTGGTCAGCTAAGTTTTAAAAGGCGGAAGTTGCACTCAGGCGACAAGATCTTAAGGTGACGAGGCGCTAAGGGCAGTCTCAGAGACACGAGGCCAACTGTTTTTATAAACAAATTTGTATGTTTATTGGTAGAATTTTGTGCAACGATACCTAAATTGGAATTTTAAGAGGGCTAACATGTAAAAGAGTAAAGGTTGGGGATGATATAGAAAAAAGAAGGGGATAAAAAAAGAGCCAAAAGAAAAGAAAATAGCAAATTCTTATTTTAGACAGACCATTTCCGTCTGAAAAATAAGGCGGGATTATGTTGCCACTTTTTGATAAAATGTAACCACAGCTTATATCAACTTGTTTTCAATAGTGGTTACATCTAACTGTAAAGTGGTTACAAAATCCCGTTTTATTGCTTCAGACCAATGGTCCGACCAATGGTCCGTCTGACGCAAGACCAACTGAAAGAAAATAGCAAATTGAATTAGCCAGTAATCCCCCTTCCAAGGCAATTTGCCTAGTGCCTTACCCCTTGGACAGTTGGGCTTGGTTTTTTAAACTACTGTACCATATAAAACTCTATGGCTTTACAGAACATGGTTTTTCATGATAACTTCCAAACTGAAATACAGATCAATGCTGGGCCCCTGGGCGATTCCTTCACAAATTTCAGAAGTAAACACCAGATGATCCACATCATCAATTAAATTCAAGTTGTTCCTACTCACACTGACACAGTTAAACAAAAATAATCTGGCGATACTCAATCACAGAGTCACTATAACCCTTCAAAACTGTCGGAGTACCCCAGGTACAATATGTATAAGTAACGGTCTCAAATCCTGGGCTTTCCACAGAATAAATACAGCTAAATAATGAATTAACCTGAAGCATGACTTTCACATAATAAGCAGAAATTTGTGAGAACTGACAACTGAAAGGAAGCTAACATTCAGGAGTACCATCTTTGGAACAGAAACTATATTATCCAAACAGAAGCATCAACCCAATGCCTTTGGCTGTTGACACAGACTCCGGCAACAAGGAGACCCTACCTATGATCATCCCCACAAAACCTCAACTGACAGAGAACGAATCACGCTACTAGCATACAATAAATAAGGAAGTGACAATTAAATGAGATTTTACCATTCACGCTACCTACAAAATTTTATTAGAAAATTGAGAGAATGAAAGGTTATATAATTCAAAACAACTTCCTTTAAATATCAACTATGTAATCGATTAAACAAGAACAGAAGTTCCCATGGTAGCAGCCAAACCCTAAATTAAAGTATACGTAAACAGAAACGTATGAACACACGATTCACAAGCTAAGAATCTTTGAGATAACGATATAATATTCGTTTGCAAATTTATAGCAATCAGAAACCAGATAACAACGATTCTCAATTAAGCAAAGCATATGAAGTGCAAAAGGATAAAAATCATACTAAACAGATGAAGAATTGTGATGAGGCATAACAAAAAAAAGAAACACTAAAAAGGGCGATGAATTAGAGAAACTTACTTTATTAAAAATGGCGAAGGAATAGAACGAGATGAATGGAAAAGAGAAACCTACAGAAACGCTGCGAAAGGAATGATCAGAATTAGGAGTGGTGAAATGGAGAATAACTATCCGTCTATACCCAATTGCGATTTGTCAAATAACTAAATATAGTCGACAAATCGACCAAGTTAATCAACCAACACAAATTCTTATTTCAGACCGAGGTTAAGACGGATACCATATTCTCTCACAAAATACCTATCAAGGGTGAGTGGAGAGCACATGGGGGGAGCCCACCTTGTCCCTCTACCCATTTTCTCTCATAAAATACCCGTTGTAAGATCCGACCCGTCTTAAGCAAAACCTACTGATCAACCAATTGTTTAGATGCGCATTTTATGTACCTGTTTTCATTAAAGTTCGAAAACTTTATTACACAATAGCTCAGAAACTACATCGCTCATTATACTACAATTGATTGTGTAGTCTATGAACGGTTATCATCAAAGTAGCTTTTTTGCACAAATAAGATTATATCTCAAGTTGTATAATAACATTGAACCAATATATATAATTGAGTTTATGTGTATTTTTTAATGAACTTGCTTAAAATTGAATTTTTCGAATGCGCTCATAAACAGTAAAATAAAACTCATAATCTTTATAACAAAGCTCGATAACTTTATTATAAAGCTCATAAACTACATGATGAGTTGTATTACAAGTGGTTGTATAGTCTATGAATTGGCTTTTTTGTCAAAAGTTTCAGGTAGCTTATGAAAGCCCTCACTCAAGTGCTCTGTAATCAAAATGTCAACCCGTCCCTCAAGAAGGAGATCGACATGGAAGTTATTCTTGGATTGCAAGCCAAATAGCAGAAAGTAAGGCCAAGACTTACGATGGAGAAGTGGATCCAACCTAGCAATCTGAATGGTTTCGTGATATGGAGAAGCATTTCTCTCTTTCCAAGTTCAAGAAGGTGATAAAGTGAGGATTGCCGCTTACTTTCTTGTGAGGAAGGTTGATAGGTGGTGGTCCATGACAAGTCCCATTGCGGACTCAAGAAGCTAACGTTGGGTGGGATCGTTTCAAGGTTATTGTGGAAGACCGCTTCTATCCTAAGGAGCTTAAGCAACAACTCTTGAACAACTTCATGTAACTCAAGCAAGGAGACCTTTCCCTTGAAGACTTCACCGCCAAGTTTAATGAGCTTGCTCACTTTGCTCTTAAGCTTGTCAAGGATGAAAGAGATCGTGTGTTCGGGTACAAGAACAAGTTAAGTGTCATATTGGAGAGCATGGTTAGAAGGAGTTCTGTGACATTTGTGGAGATCTATGATTATGCCAATTGGGTCGAGAGTTCTTTGAAAGCTATCAAGAAGGAAGCCAAAGCTAAAACCGCTTCTTATGTTCCTCGCCCTACCTATCATAGCAAGATGCAGATCGTTCCCTCATCATCTACTGCCTTTGCTAAAAAGAGGAAGTTTGTGCCAAGTGTTTAAGCCCCCTCTTTCGACTAATTTCCAAGCAAATGATCGCAAGTGTGTTGGATGCAAGAAACTGTTGGAGTGAGTGTCATCAACAATAGTGCGATCACATAATTAAATCTCAATAATAAGAATACGAAGGGATGATAAATTATATAGTCAACTGGTCAACATAAATCGGTAACGATTGGCTCAATTGAGTTTGACGTTACTGTCGTATGACGGTGGTGATCAGTTGATCCATTGAGGTCACACCTAAAGGACAATCGCCTAATCATGTACATTAATTAATTTTATAGCGATACTGATTAATTAATCCCTTAAATTGAATTAAGTTTATATTAGTGAGAATAATATCTTATTGTAATATGATTAAATAAGATTCATTTTAGTAATTTAATTGTTATATTACTAAGAATGCATTATGTTTATGAAACATTTGAGATAAGCAAAATTGATTGATTATAATTACAAATTATTGTAGATTATATTAACCAAATAAGAGATGACCCATTTTATTTACATGTAATTATAAAATATGACTTAAAATGTTAAGTCTAATTAATTTGTTATGAAATTGCATTTAAATTAGTTAAATACACATTTATAAGCTAAATTACATGTTACATGTCACATGTCACATATGTGACAAATGACAAAAAGCAAAAATAAAATGGACACCTATTTTATATGGGTGCAGCGGTTTTTGTAGTGTGGTTATGGGTGATTAGTTTTTGTGTATTATTCTAATTGAGAATTATACACAATCATACACTAGACTATTACCAACACTCAACCTTTCTTGTGAAGAACAATTGAAAGGGACAACACCCACCCATGTGGTGTGGGGTGGCCGGTCATGTGCATGAATAAGAAGGAATTTTTCCTTCTTATTCTAACACTCCATCTCGTTTTAATTGATTCATGCAAATATCACTTATCTCTCTACATTTCCTTATCCTCACTACAAATTAAGAAGTTCATCTTAGAGTTCATAAATTCTAATAAATTTACTAGAGTAGTAATAGAGTTATTAGATTTAATTAAGGGAGACTACTATATTATACTAGTGTAGTATATTATAGAGATTAAAAAGGGTTGTCTTGAGTGCAACTTATATGAGTGTTCTTATACTAAGAACTTGGAGATCATTCTCATATTCATAACTCAAGAACAATATTTGAAAGGAGTTCAAATATTGTGCCCATTTCTTCATTAATGTAAGGAAATTGTTTCTTCTTATTCTTTTGTTATGCATGCATAAGATCTAAATAGTTTAAAAGTAAACTATTCATAAGATGATATTAGAAATGTCTAACATCGAGTTTAAGAAACTTACAAGCGGTATCAAGAGCTTTGGTTGTTGCATGCATAATCGATTTATAGTTTTTTCGAGTTAATGTAACTTAAAGAAAACTAGTAATTTGTATTTTATAAGATAAAATCACAAAGTCATCTGCATGTCAATATATTCTGGTACTAATATGATTTTAGGTCATATTGATGATTTATGGAAATTTATATTGTTCAAATATCATTTTAGTGTTTTTATTACATTTTAATGAGTAAAATGATGTTTAAAATGCTAAAACTATTTAGACATATCTTCCGACCTTGAAAAGTTCACACAATATCACACATGCATTTTACTTACTGTATGTAAAATTTCATGTGAAGTGGACTTATTTCTCATGATTTATGATTTTTATATGATAAAATGATATAACTGAAGGTCAAATGGTTAAAAATCTTCCACTTTGAATCTGACCATGAAATAATTGTGGGAAAATATCCGTATACTTCCCTCTAAATCATTCAGGATTAAAATGAAATTATGATTATATGATTAATAGTCATAAACGAAAATGCATAATAAGCGAGAGATTAGAAATAACCTTTAGTCCTTGCTTTAATGGCCTAAGAACAATATCAAAATGATGATATCTCCTAATTGTAGCACCCAAGATAGAATGAGAAATGCCCTTGAATTTGCTAGAATCTTTGTGAAAAGGTACTGTTAACTTTTTAACTTTGTGATGTGTAGAGATGGAGGCACAAGTGAGAATGAATTAGGGTTAGAAGAAAAATCCGAATTTTATCCCTTCTATATTCTTTCTCACGGCACAATTGTAGTCATTAGGGGAGATATTTTCTCCTCTAATTAACCACTAATGGACCTAAAATTCCAGAGTGAATCTGGACTTTATTTCGGTTAAATTCGCTTTAATATATAATGTGTATTATTATTATAAATGTCATTTGTGTTGTCATGTATTAATGTGTCCATACAACATTTTGTAGTCGATACATTAATACCGGTCTGACAACATCTAATATGACAATCGTATAATATATACGTTAATTATAATTATCCGTATAATTATAATTTGCTAATTCAATATAACATTTTATATTCAATTACGAATTAACATTTTAATTCGCATAAGCTTGCATTATATATATGCTAATTAAATACAACAGTTTATATTTAATTACGAATTACTTTTAATTCGTCTCAGCTTATATTATTTAATCGTTATTAAATAATCGTCTCATCATCACATTGACTAACCTTTTAGTCAAATACACTGACTAACCTTTAAGTCATATAATAGGGCATCAATATGAGTATTTTCGCTTCACATAATCATTGCATCTCAAACACCACATCCTCTCGGATTGACCTTTTCGGGCACCCGGGTTGGATCAGCCGCCTCTGTTTGACAATAACGTCAAATCTATCTAGCAAGCCAACCGTTATTGATAAACGTTAATCAACTGATTATTATACAAAGTATACCCTGTGAACCTACAGAGATTTATTTATGTTATTGCACTAACTGTGGAGGACCCAGGCTCCAACAATCTCCCACTTGTCCGTACAAGTGTATGTTCGATAACCGATTCTCATACCCATAATAAATTTCTCCCACTCAATGTAAACCAATTTGCAAAGTCCGAATTCACAAAGGTCGTAGTTTACAAGTGATCAGTATCAAGAGTGGTTTCCCCGACTAGAGAGTAACTTAACTGATAAACGAATCTTAATTCGAGCATGGCCCTGCATTTCAGTTACAGCTCCTCGAGTGGCCCTGAGAAAAAAACATAACCTGATAAAGGTTGGATATTTTCTTCAACTCGAATCATGCAGATACAAGCGCAGTATGAAATGACCCAGTAAAAATCTACTTAGCCTCCTGTTACGGTCGACCATGAGAAAGAAACCAAAGTCACCCAAAAACTGCCTTAA
>JAIUZE010071725.1:0-32964 GCA_022085475.1 Heliosperma pusillum | reverse complement strand
GAGGTTTTGCTCAAGAACGATGATGAACAATTGAAGAACACGAAGAACAAATGAAGAACGATTAAAGAAAATTATATTTTGATCTTTATTTGATTTGTTGTAAGATGAAAAGTTGTTTGTGAGTAATGATGGTGTTGGGTGAGCCGTGTAGTTATAGGCAAATAAGGATGTCGAGTTTTGAAAGTGTTGTTACGTAATTGACTCGCGTTTACTAATTATTTTACGGTAAACGATTTAATATAATTAACGATAAAGTTAATTACACTAAATATCAAGATATTATGTTATTAATAATCAAAAGAAAGACAAATATCTAGTCCTATTAGAGGACTTATGAGCCGTGTGAAATGATGAGGAGACGGATCCGATTTCGATCGTTTTGCGTGATTTTCGTTAACTGATCGATAAAGTGAAATAATATCTAGATATTATGATATATTAATCAAAAGTAATGAAAATATCAAGGTCTATTAGAGAGCAAATTGAGCCGTGTGATGTTGGGTGATATCGGGTCTGTTTTTGCTCGATTTGCGTAATTTTCGTTGACGGATCGATAAAGTAATTAAATATCTAGATATTTTGATTGGTTTAATCAAAATAATTAAAATATCTAATTGTGAGTGGAAAGCGATGACACGCGCGTGTGACTCATGCCAAAGTCGAGTTTCGATTTTGTTTCGCGCTTTACGATGAGTAGGGAATAGTTAAATGACGTTCGGTTAAAACCGTAAACGTTATTCTTTAAATTCCGAATAAATTCAAAATAATTATATTAAATTATGATAAATCTTAATAAATCTAAATAAAAATAAATCAAAAATATTATTTTTTTAAATAAAATTTCGGTCTTCAAACTTATACGGCGAGTCGGGAAAAGTCAACGAAAGTCAAAGTCGACTTAGAATTCAAGAAAAGTCAAAGATGACTTAAAAGTCAAGAAAAAGTTTATGACGACTTAAAAGTCAGGAAAAGTCGATGACGACTTTTAAAAAGTCAAGGAAAGTCAAAGACGACTTAAAAAGTCAAAAAAAGTCAAAGATGACTAAAAACGGTCTTTTCATGAAATCTCCCAGAAATTCCAAATACGAACGCGGAATTTCAAAATACGACTCGAAACAATAAATTCTATTTTAAAAACTTAAGTTCTACTGAAAAGTGTTAGTAAATATTTTTACTAGAAAAATTGGGCACTTTTCGGGTTGTTACAAAAATGGCTACTATTTACCCAAAAGTGACCCCTATTCACCAAAAAGTGATCATATTTTTTGTAAATCCATGAAATAAAACCGTCGCACACCAGAATTGATGAAATTTTTTTAAAAATGAAAAACTGGCGAGAGTATTAAAATTAAGCGGGATAAGCGAAAATGAAAAAAAAACAAAAGATAACAAATATTGTCTTAGGTTAACCTAGGTTTATACGTATCCCTCATCACCGCTAAACTTCACTGAATACTAAATCCCCTACCTTTTTCATCAATTTAACCATCTCCATCATTTAAATTCATCACCAGTTCATCAGTCACTTTTTTCCCATTCAATTCAATCGCTGATCTGCATCAATCGCTTTCACGTGCAATATTCTCAATTGTCTTCGGTATGACGATTCAATTATGTTAATTTTAAATTGATTTAGCTGCATCTTTTTTCCTATTCAATTATATAGGCTATAGAATTGTTTGATGCTTATGTTGATTTTTTTATATTTGCCATTTAATTTTTTCTCCTCACATGAATTGATTACTACAGCTTTGTACATATGTTTGATTTTTAATATTAAGATGAATGATTCGATGATTGATTTTTGCGATTTAATATTTTCTTCTCATATGTTTGCGATGATTTTTAATGATTTTTATTATTAATCATGATACTCGGTTATATGTTCTTATATTAATCACGCTGAGAGTTATAATGACCATGTCTTAGACTTGGTATTCCAATTGCTACTGCCCATATTTGGGCCTAGAAGATGATCGTCATACAGTTTATCGGTAAGTATTGCTTAAGACATGTACTATCCGTCTTAAGCTTAAGACGGGTCAAATACTACCACTTAGGGGTAATAAAAATAAACCTTTTGGTATTTCTTAGGCAACAAGTGGGGGTGATTTTGTATTTATTTCACTCGTCTTATTTTTAAAACGGATAGTGTCCGTCTTACATGATTGGCCAACAAAAACAAGCATGATCAGATTAGTACCGTATCATACGTCCGAGAGGGGCTCCATTTCTTACTAAATTGATTAGTTAAAATGTGAAAATACTCAGTTGTTGTACCTTAAGCCCGGCAGTGGCGCTTAGTAGGGCAATTACATTCTTGCTTGCTCCAGTCTTCTCAAATGAACTAACATTGTATGAATCATTTTTAGCATTTTCTTATCTTGACAATTGTGGGTTTGATTGCCTTGCTTTACCTTTACAAGACGGGCCTAATCCCGACCTGGATTAAATTTAATTGCATTGTTTATTTGGTTGATACAACCTAAATTGTATTGATATTTATGTCATTTTAAAGCATTCTGTTTTTGCAGTAATGATTGTTTGTTAACTGGTTATTGCGTAATCTGTTCATTCCGATGCTCAGTGTTTAAAGAAGAAGAAGAAGGATGACAGATAAGCGATGTGGTTTGAATGAGTATGAAAGAATGCGAAATGAACGGATTGCACAAAATAACACGAGACTTCAAGAGTTTGGGGTACTTAAGCTCGCTAATTCAATGACAAGTCTGGTGGACAGCAACAAGAACAACAAGAGGAAAGCGAAAGATAAAAGTGATACTAAGAAGAAAGACACAGAATACACTCCTAATTATAATAGTGGCAGTGATGATGAATTTGATCCCTTAAACTTTGACTTGTTACTAAAAAGGTAATGTTATATTTCGTAAGCTTGTATCTTATCATAATTATATGTTAACACTAACTTTTTTTACCTACTACATGGAACTTATTTGGTATCTGTGTACAGATCATGAACGCTGGTGGTTGACAACAAGTGCGACTTACTCCACTGATATAAAAAAAAAACTGCTCGTACTCCGCGAAACAAAGACAGCCACGAAGTTTGCGAGAGTGAGGTCGATGGAGATGTGGAAAGAGTACATTTGAACCAGAAACTTGCTAAAAAAGATGTGACTATGGTCGCCATTCTCTTGAATAGAAAACAATTGCTTGGACATGACAAAGTTATCAACAAACATACCAGCACATACATTACTACCAGGTCATACTCTACACGGTCAAAAGGTACAAATAACCAATGTTTTGTAACTTAAGGCTACATTATTAGTTGATAATAAGGTATTAATGGCAATTGTTTGGCCATTCGACTATATTTGTCATTTAGCTATATTTAAGTCACTACTCATAGAAATTAATAAAAAATTATTTTGCATGCATCATCTAACTTTACCTTATAATTTTAACTATTTTCTTATGACAAGTATCTGAGGCTGATCATGACGTGACTATGTTCGAAAAAGAATGTCGATTGGAGAATTCCGACGAGGTCGTTGAAACTGGTTTTGATGGCGAAACATCATGTCACTCGGATGATGAGGATTCAGATGAGTTTGTTGAGGACGGAAAATATGAAGATGTGGATGAACATGTGCACTTAGATAGCCAAGCTCTCGAAGTAGAAGGTAACTTCATTACTCAAATGTTGAGCATTTTATAACTTGATATTTATCACTCTTGGAAGCTGAAGATGATTTTCTTATGAATATTAACTAGTTTTTATACCCGTGCATTAATGCACGAGATCATCTTTGTTAATTGTTTGTTTATCCAATTTTGGGTGTCTTGGTTCATTGTTTGTCTTTCTATTTTAGGAATGCCTTTGATAGGCAATTAAATTCTTCACTTGTAATTTGGTCGCCTTGTCGTTTAATAATTGGCCTCTTCCTATTTTTTTAGTTTTTATGCCAAAATCAAAGATAAACAAATAATTGTGACGGAGAGAATAGTAAGCAAAAGTCAATAAACAATAAACAAAACTTCTCAAGAAATAAATAGTTGAATACAAAGTATATGAAGAAATGTCTTGCCATCGGATTTCTATTACTGTCCATTTGAAACTTTCACTTTATAGGTTTATGTAAATCACTGGAATATGGAGTAAGGTAACTAATGATTAGTAATTATTCTACGATGCTTTGTTGTTGAGTAAGTCTCTTGTAAAATCGATTACAATAGGACATTGTAAAACAACTTCAAAAGTACCTTAATGTCCCACTCACCCAAACATAATCAATAGTTGGGGGGTTATTTTATAGGAGTCAATAAGTAAATAAATCTATAGTTCTACAATAACATTATAGTACAATCGATGCACATAAGAATTTTTGTTTGTTGTTCCGTTTCATTAGGTTTGTCTTCTTGATTCCGACTTTAATAAGTTTTATAGTTCAATCTCTCTTTCATTTGTTTTGTTCCATTTCTATGTTGTATATAACCCCCATTGCGCAAAAAATTTACTTGTTCGCAGCTCGTCAAATTTGTATTCCTTCCAACAATTTTTCTCTACAACCAAGTCAAAAAATTCCTTCTATAATTTTGACTCCAAATTAGAATAATCAGAATTATCGTTATTAGACACCATGTACAGAATTACGTTCACTAAGAAAAATGATCCATATCTAGGATTAGCACACCTTTTTTTTTTTTAATTTTGAAAATAAACATCATAATTGAAAAGAAGAAAATATCAAATTTCATTTTAACTTGAATAATAGTGTGCGTAGAGTTTTCATGCTTGATTGTTAGAGATAAGTCGAAGTAAAACGGAAAAATCAGAGTGCACTTCGATTTTCCTTTAGAGCATAGTCGAATAATCGATTCCCTAATTGTTGTAAAAATATTTGTCAAAACCGCTCGCGACCGCTGGTTCATTCCTTTGTTACTTGTTCATAATTGTCATTTGTTAGTTTCTACAATCCAAGAGTAGATTAAATTAGATTTATAGAAACCATGAAGGTCAAGTTGGAAACAAAAGCCCGCAACATGGTGCAACTTTTGAAATGGAAGAAAGTAAAACCAACCTCTTAATAACCATATCATATGAACGGAACAGAAATATAATTAAATAGAATGTAATTAAATAAAAGTGAAATCAACAACAACATAAAACTAAATGGACATGGTAATAGGGAGCAAGAGACAGAGGTAGGATATGTGAATCATCTAGAATTCTCTTTCAATTTATTATGGTCATTCATTCATAAAGGAACCTTGACTTCTAAATTAAAGTAAAAAAAGCAGATTTATCAAAATTTGAACCTAAAGCATAAAATGTATAAACGGTGATATTACGTTGGCATGAAAACTTGAAACACTTTGAAAACAAAAAAAAGAGTATTGCAAAGGAGTGGGGTATCTTGAAACACTTTGAAAACTTTAAATTTTGACATCATCTATATCTATATGATCTTAAGAAATATGAGGCTCTTTAAATAGTTACTCCATAATTTCAGAAATTTGAAGTGTAGGATTAAATAGGGCATTAAAAAGAGTATTGAATTGTATGAGGGAGCTCAAAAACAAAACGTATGAGTATGGTAACCAAGGGTCATGAACTATTTCCTTTTACTTTGCTTTTAATGAGGGAGATGGAGAGGTATAATAAAACCTAATAAAGACATGCATTATTATGGTCATTTATTCATAAAGGATTAATTTCGAAAGGCCACTTGACGGTTTGATTTACAAAGAGAAAGGGATAAGAAATTTCTAGTGTGTCAATGTATTTCTAAGGATGCCACATAAGATTTGTTTAGTAATAGGATTTGCCATGTAATATGCTTAAGTTTGTGTTTAGTTTGTCTTTTTTATAATATTTATAGATTTTAGCTATCGTGAAAGAGAAGACAGGAGGACCAACCATGCTACACAACGTACACATAAGACCTTTGGAGAAACGCAAATTGATAATTCTTAACGAGTTGGGTCAGCCCATTGGCCCTATAACCGAAAAAAAAAAGATACAGTATCCGAGTTCTCCCGGTTCTTAGGTACAATAGCTCGGGATTATAGCTATGCCCCTTTAATAATTGACAACTGGAGGAAAGTGCCTAACAAAGACAAAATATGGGAGTATGTTTTGGTATGTGTGTCTTTAAAAAGCTTTCTACTTGCTCATTTATGTGATTGTGAGTTTTTTGTGCATACCTGTGTAATCAGTTTTAAAAAAAATTGTTGTGTAGATGAAATATGTGGTACCTGCTGAAAGTAAGGATTGGGTTATAAAGACTGTAGGAACTGCTTGGAGAGTTCACAAATGTCGCTTCAAAAGAAAACATTATATCTCATATATGGATGACAAGAGTAGATGGCAAAAGAGATCCAAAACGGTTCCTGAGGAAGACTTTATCAAATTGCTTTGAGATGGCCTATATTTGAGATGGCATTTATAATTCAAGGTAAGCTACGAAATCGGGGTCACCCACATAACTGTGATTTTCATTGTTTTTTAATCCTCATATACTTCATGTGAGTTTAAGTACATTGTAAAAATAATTTATCCAAACGTACAAAATATATTTGTAATATATGCTCATCGTGTTTTGTTTAGCAATGATTTATAAATGACTTTATCTTTTTTTCACAGGTCATGTTTTAGGTTTCATATGGATTTTACGACGCAAGATGCAAATTGGATTCGCTAAAGGCTTATATATGCACGGTGATTAGTTCGTCTAGCTACCCAAATATTTTTGGAATTGTATTAGAAAATTGAGTATTTTGCTTTTTTTTTCTTTATGAAAATTTTTTCATTATGTATTCGAGAACATGAAAATTTAGTTTTGGATGTTATAATAAACATGTTGGGTTTTGTGGATCAACTAATGATTATTTTTGGATCAAACTTGTTTGTGCAAAAAATGTTCGTAGCCGCTTAAAAGGTGGTATCAAAATAGTGTAAATTCAATCTGAAATTAGAAAGTTGCATTAGATCCAGAATAGTGTTCCTTTGATAAAATACAAAATGTTACATTTGAACCCAAAAAGTGTTGCCTATGATAAAATAAAAAATGATACATTAGAACTAAAATAGTGTTGCATTTCTGTTTCATTTAAAAACAAAAAGTGTTGCTAAATGTAAAAATAAGTGTTGCCAAATTTTGGAGGGAAGGAAAAAAATGTTGCATTTATAAATTTAAAGTGTTGCAATAACTTCTAAAAAAAGTGTTGCATAAAGAAAATAGGTGCAACATTTTACAAAACTGTTGCATTTGAATAAAAAATGTTGCAGAACATGTTGCTTTGAGCTATTGCAACGAGACTTTAAGCAGCATATTTAAAAATGTTGCTTAAACAATAAAGCAACACTTTAGAGACAATATGCAACATTTTTTAGGTGATGCAATAGAGCCATTTTGTAGTAGTGAATTATAATAAATTGTGACAAATGTCTATATAATGTGGTACTATAAATATCATAATTTATTGTGACAATATACATACATATAATATTTTTTTTACGAGACCTGTTTTCTCACGGGGGCCAGTGCGACTGTGCTTGATATAAAAGCGCCACACAGTAAATCAGTGATTATAAAAATACCGTTATCCAAAAGTTTACCTATACATACATAATCACAATTTCTTAAAAGATAACGAATCGGGTAATATAGCTTAAAACCTTACCCCACCACTGAGCGTGATATCATTTTTTGCCCTTATCGCCCTCTTCTCTCACAAAACACAGTTTTCCAGTAACTCCTGTAACATCTATAAACATCCCTCGTGTTTGCGTCTTGCTACGTGACCTACATTAGCCACCCAACCACCATCATCCAAATCTTCCATACTACAATCAGCATGGATAATCAATTCCATGTCATCCGTAATCGATTTGGCAACCTGTTTAATTTTTCCAGAACTATCCACTATTAAAAGAAAAAAAAGTAAGAAAGACTGAATTAATATCATTGTAGGGAAGACGAAACATGAGTGTGTGTGTTTTGGGCGGCTGCAAATAAGCAGATGAAGTACCTGTGAGACACTTAGTAGCTGATTATTGGTTTATATTAAAAAGGCAGTTACTGCACTTCCCAAAGACAGAAAAAAATCTATTTTATTATAAAGCCGAAACATTTAAATGTTTCTGATTGTCCGCTGAATTTTAGGAAAAGAAAAGGGTAAAACGGGCCCCACGTCAAAAACTATAATTATTTACTCTTTCTCCTCTCTACTAGTTTTAAACCCGTGCAATATTTGCACGGGTTTGTTACTTAAATTTATAGAAAACATGTAACTTATCTTCTAGACGAGGAGTATGAGTATCATATAATTTACAAAAAAATATAAAATAAATAATAAAAATATATTAATAATTACTCAATATTTCTTGAAATGTAAACACAATTAAAATTGTTGAACACCTTACAAATAAAGTCTAAAAATTAAAATGGTTATTAAAAACCACAACTAACAATCTAAAAATCAAGCTAGCATCTTTTCCGTTTCTTACTCATTTCTTCGCATTATTCCCCATTAAGCTTATCAACACTTGCAACACTGAATAGTTTACAAAGTATAATTCGACTTGTTGAAAGTATATAAAAATAATAAAAAAAATAAGGAGGATCTGTTACTAAAATATCACTAAAAAATTACATTTGTTTATAAAAAATAAGGAGGATCTAAATTACTAAAATAGTCAAAAATTACTTCCTGCTTTTATTATTCTAACCATTGATAAACATACATGAATGTCCCAAATAATACCCAGCCCAGCACATTTACTTATAAAACCCTTAAACTCTCCACTGTTTTGTTCGCTTAAATCTCTCGTATTTATATTTTTCTTGTGATTTATTATGGACTCAGTTCAGATATTCTTGTAAAACTGAATCTCCAAATCTAATCACTGTAAAATATATTTAAATTCTAAATTTCGTTATTTTATTTCAACCGGATTTCCGTATCCATTTTTTGGTGATAATAAATCTGTTTTCATTATAATACTAACATTTTCCCCCATATACATCATTTTTTTTAGTGATTTTCTATTTTAAAATTATGCTGGTAATTATCTCAAGACACAAATTTTCATATTTTTAAGTTTTATTTCCTCAAACATAAAAATGAAGTGTAATATAAAAGTAAATGATTGATGTTAGAAAATAGCTTCTGTATTTTTTTGTTTAGAAATTACAATCAAATCTTTGGCACTTTTTTATTGGAATTTATGTCATCGGATTTTTTTTTAATAAACTACGAAAATAAAAAACAATACTCGGGTAGTTTTTTTTTTTTTTTTTTTTTAATTTGTAAATTGATAAATCAATGAATTTATTAATGTAATGAATTTATTGATGAAAGTATAGGATATAGAGTAATTAATGAAAATTTGATGAAAGTATAGGATATAGAGTAGTTAATGAAAATATAGGAGAGAATAATGAAATGCTGAAGAATGAACGTGATCGTGGTTCGATTCAAGTTCGAGTTCGTAGTGAAGTGAGTTCGAGGAGGTGCATATAATTATTCTACAATTTATAGGGATAAAACTATACAATTCAAATATTTAATATACTCAAACAACTGCTGAAATAAAATGACATAAATATATTGCTCTCTTTTACTATAATACTAGTTTTAATCCCGTGCAAAAAAAATGCACGGGTTGATTCTTAGGTTATCACTTCTGAAAAATGTTGGTTAATACGATAATTAGACGTATTTAAAACTTTATTTACATTAGTTTTAAAGCAAAGTAATATTTTCTCCGTCTCGTTCAATCATATGTATAATCTATTTTCTTTATATGGTACATTACTCATTTGTTATTATTTTTAGTTTAATAATATTTTTTTTCTTGTTTTTATCATTTCATTGATCTTTGTGCCAAAACGAATAGATAACAAACGATTGGAATTCAGGAAGTCATATATAATAAATTTTTATCAACAAAGTAAACAAAAAAAAAAATCTCAAAGTATATCTATTTCCCAAGTCTTGGTCATTCGTTTACTATTTTCATTTTAGGGTGTGTTATTCGTTTGTTTACCTTTTTATATGAGGAACGTTTTCTATGAGTAATTTGATTTTCCAATATAATTATTGTGGACTTGTCATTGACTATGTAAAATCACATATAGTCCCTTATTATTTCGTTGATCTTTGTGCCAAAAGCTTGATCATTGTGCCAAAAACAATGTTAAACAAATGATCGGGACGGAATAAGTAAATTTTAACAAAAAAATTTATCATTTAAAACAATTCTCGAAAAATATATTTTGTTAAATTATTGGATCCATGCATCCGTATAAAAGTCCATTAATTATAATGGAACACAAATAATTGTATTTTATAATAATTGGGTCCGCCAACCCAAAATATAAGATACCCTCTATTTACATTGGGTCATTATTCAACCTTAATAAGATAAGACAACCCTATTTTTCATCACAAATGTTCACAATATACGGAGTATAGACACACATTCATAATCTCCTACCTAACTCCAACTCTTTGACACCTTCTCTCTCTAATACCATTTCCCTCGTCTCACCTCTATCTGACCTCACCATACAACTCCTTCATCTCACTCATCCCATATTCCTCAGTCACTAATCTCACTCATTCTCTAACCTTAATTCATTAGAAAAATATTTTATGTCCAATATATACGATTTTTTTATCAACAAATTATAGTTTCAAAGAGGATATTTTTTCACATATGAAGATTGTAAATTGCAGATCTGAAATGTATGTAACTTTTTCATGTAACCTTTTGTTTTCTTCTTTGCAACTCTTTATTTTTCATATAAAGAACAATTTTTTCTAGTTTAAATCTGTAACACCCCGGCCCAAACCTTAGGTCGGGAGCGGTCACTCATGATAGCTCTCCAGGCTGTGTACATGGCCCACAGATCAACACGGGTCCTTTCTAGCGCATTTTGTCCTCACTCATGCACATCCCGAGAACCTTTCCAGGAGGTCACCCATCCTAAGACTACTCTCAGTCTTAAGCACTAGTCATTTAAACTTATCAATGGACCTCTTCAACAAATGTGGGGTGTTACAATCACCCCCACTAGAAGAACGCAACGTCCTCGTTGCGCCTGGGAGCATAACCGCTAACCCAGAATCCTCCCCCGCTAGGTGGGTGATCACAATGGAGCGTATAACAACTGCCTCCATCACCACACGGTCGCAGGGTTGCTCTGATACCATTTGTAACACCCCGGCCCAAACCTTAGGTCGAGAGCGGTCACTCATGATAGCTCTCCAGGCTGTGTACATGACCCACAGATCAACACATGTCTTTTCTAGTGCATTTTTTCCTCACTCATGCACATCCCGGGAACCTTCCCAGGAGGTCACCCATCCTAAGACTACTCTCAGTCAAGCACGCTTAACTTTTTGAGTTCTTTTGCATGGACAACCAGAAAAGAAAGTACACTTTGTTGATATGAGTAGTACTTACAATCCCTTTAAGCACTAGTCATTTAAACTTATCAATGGACCTCTTCAACAAATGTGGGGTGTTACAAAATCTTTTTATTAGTATGAGATTATGATTTCTACTGATATTTTAAAACTACATATTTTAATACTTTTTCTGTTAATGGTTTTTTTTCTTTGTTTGTTTATTTTTAATTTTGAAAATCTCTAATAATTTAAAAATCTTTTTTCTTACTATTTAAAGTCATAAGGCCGTATATTAGAGCTGTTAATTTTTTAGCAAAACACTAACTTTTATATGATACCCAAAAAAATATTTAGTGAGTAATGTTTTTTTTTTTAAATCTGATTATTATTTTAGTCTCTAGTTAAATGGTAAATAAGATTTACGAATTCAATACTAAAATGTGAGTACTAATTATTTACAATTAAAATTAATAATCTTATGCAATGGATATTCAATAATTTGTTAAATGGTCAGATTTACTAAAAATGTTTTTTTTTTTAAAATAGGGGTAGAAAGAAATGAAATTATACAAACAGTAATGAATTGTATAATTGTTGAAAAAGTAGGATGTCAGGGAAAAGAAAATCGAATAGTTGAAATCTACTATATACTAAAGATGAAACATTTAGAGGGTTCCTATTGGTCCCTCATTTTTAGGAATTGAAAATTCTTACTTTTTTGTAGAAGCCCGACCATGTAACACAGGCCTAGAAATCTAGAATACAAAGTCTTCCATATATGATTTTGTACTCACGAGAATTACCAATTCGTATATCATTGTTTAGGTCGAAAGTTGACCAAACCTATTAAATCGTTTCTGGAGGGATCAAAATGATCTACTCTTTTTAGCCTTGAAATGGAGGTTAATTTATATGTGATTTGTGATAGAATACGATTGAAAACTAAGTAAAAGTAATGACTATAATAACAAAGAAAGTAAATTAATGAACAAGGACAAACGAAAATGGTGACGCGGAAACCTAATGTGGGAAAAACCGCAAGGGGAGTCGGAATCCCGCCAATTAATACACTATAATTCATTAAGATGTACTCTAGCGGAACTACAAGGTACGCTCTGGCGGTACTACAAGATTCTTGCAGAAATAAGGGTATACTCTGACGGAACTGCAAGATATACTCTAGTGGAACCATCGGATTCTGGTGGTACCAAAGGATTCTGGCAGAACTCGGAGGGGTTACTGGAAGTACAAATGTTATGTTAAATATATTACTTGAACTTGGATGATGGACTTAAGCTTTGTAGGTATGGGAGTAGATGTGGAACGAGATGATGAATGAGATGGTGAATGAGATGGTGCTCTTTGTCCTGCTTCACTTTTATAGTACACAAAATCCGTGTAGACTCCTCTTGCTCTTCCTAAGATCCCTCCTATTAATGCTCAACAATCCCTAATTTTATGATAGCTGTTATTGACTGATTATGTGCCTTTCTTCTTATAAAATATGCTTCTTATGATGTGGGCCCCCTATTGTTTAGCCATTATTTGACTTTAGCAATAACAAACCGCATATAACTCTCAGTTTGTTGTTGACAATTCTTTATCATAAAAATCTCTTGTTGACTTTACTTGTCAAATCACCAATCCACTATTCCTTATATGACCAATCGTGTGTGGCCACGTGTCGTGACAAATATTATGAAATTTGGCCATAACATTTACCCCAATTTCTCTCTTTAACTTTGTTGAGAAGGGAAATTAGTCCATTAAGTATTGTAGGTTCCGCATGTTACTGCTAGTATCGTGTTGGAACAAATATGTGTTGCACAATGCTCTGAACCCCTGCTCTGCACCCCTTAATTCTGTTACTCTAATCTGCTTGTTCTTTCTGGATCATAACCTCCTGCTCGGGCAGACTGAATTTTGTTTCTCTTAGTTGTAATCTTGCGGCATGTGCCTTTAAACTGATGAATATCAAGCTGCTTTGGATTTGTGCTCAATGATTTTGGACTCATTTCCTCAGAACGTTAAGGCCCTATTTTGTAGGGCGATGACATTTATGAAATTAAGAAGCTTCTCAGAAGCTGAATTAGATATGAATGCGATTTTGGTGGTAGAACTTAGGAATAAAGATGTCTTATGGGAGTTAGCTGTTGTAAAAGGTCATCTTCTCATGAAAGAAAATGGTAAAAGAGCTTTGGATGTTGATCATGTGGTCAATGTGGATAGGATCAGTAAGAAGCATGTTCATGTCTCCGAGTCTTTTGAGTATTCTAAGGATTTAGAGAGTGAGGACATGGAGTTGTTGAGTGATCTAGGTAATGGTGGTGTGGAGTCTGATTCGAGGAAAAAAGATAATGAGAAGGTTATGATGGAGGTGACGGGTGTTGGTAACACTGAGAGGGTTTTGGGCAACAGTTGGCAGAATGAACATGGTTCTTGGATGTTATTTCTTGAGTTCTCTAAGAAGGATGGGGGAAACCGTATGAGGATCTCCTTACATGCTTATTAAAAGCTCCTTGAAGGGAAAGAGTTGAGCTTTTATCATAAAAGAAATTTGTCAACCACATCTTTTCGGATCCTTAATATGGAGAAAACAAAGAAGAGAGACTTCACAAAAGATTGCTCTAAGAAAAAGAGGAGAAGGAGTCCTAAAAGGGGGAGTTCTATCTCGATTGGTGACTTGATAGATGGCTTGATCCGTCCAAACTTCATTAATATTGAATCAGTTGTTTCTTGCGCAAATTCAAATGTGTCATCCTTATGTGACATCTTCACTTCGTCGGATTACCAAGCTCCCTAACTTTCTACCAAGATTGTTGCTCTTAATTCAAGTTTGCCTCTTTTTCCTGTGGTTGATAATGCAACCTTAGTTTGCCCTAAAGCTCAGAATGATCCTAAAGACCATCAGGCTCTCTAAGAAATTTGTCATCTTCCCTCAAAAACAAAAACTTTTCCTGAGAAGTGTAAAATGCTCTCTTTTTCGTTTGCTAAGTTTCAATGTGGCCATAAAACACCTTCATTTTGCAGGTACCCTTTTAATCATCGTGCGAAAGAGGAGAAGAAAAGGAGAACTATCACTCCCAAGAAGAATTTTAGCCAAATGGATGAATCTCCAAGACACAACTTATCTACTTAGCTGGAGTAAAACTCTCTCTAGTTCTAGAGAGAGGTTTTTCTCTCTTTACGAGAGCTTCCTTCTTTGTCTTTCTCAAGATTCCCTTCTATCAATCATTTCTCCTTTCCTTAAACCTTTCAAGCGTGCAAAACGTTTCATTTCCTACAAAATATTTTAACTAAATCCTCTAAAAGATCAATCATTAGCTTTCTTTGAGCTATATTGGGCATCACTTCTTAATATTTGCATGTCGTTTCAGCCTTCCAATCAGAGTCAATTATCTCTGATAAGGCTTTTCAAGAAAGGTGTCCTTTAGAATTTACTGTCTAGTACCTTCCTTATTTATAGGGGGTTCATCAGAATTTTTCTTCATCATTTTTCTTCATCCCCTTCATATTCCTTGTATTCTCTCATTATTAAAACAATCCTCTTGCTTTTGTCTTTTCCTCTTTAAGAGCGCATTAATGAAGAATATCTCCTCTCGTCAACAATTTAATGGACAAAGTAATAATGGTTTCTTTTATAGGGAAGATCCAACTGAGGAAATTTCCCAAGAAGAAATCATGGACCAAAGTTGGAGGTTTCCAAGAGCAGGTCCTATATTAGCTCTGCCTCCATCATTGATGGAAGATTCATGCTCCTTCCGGAACAGTGTCTGATCGGTTGTGTCGCGGTCCCGATACAAAAATAATTACCCACACTTAGGCTAACAACATAAGGAATGTAATTAGGGAAGTAGGGATCGATCCTCAGGGAGTACGTGTTAACTATGAATTGCTATGGAGTGATTTCATTTAAGTTCGATTCATTTGGGGTGATTGTCTAAACTACTAACATGAAATGAAATGACAAGTATGTAATGACGATATTTAAATGACGAGTATGGAATTGCAATAAAAATAAATCTAATCTAATTGACGGAAAGAAAGGTAACGATAATTAAATCTAACTAAGAACGATATTTAAAATGACAATATTGAAAAGCTATCTAACTAAACTAATACACTAGCAAACGACAATAAAGTAAACTATCTAAGGACGGTAATAAAATGACGGTAAAATAAACTAACTAAAACGATAAAATAAACTATCTAAAACAATAAAATAAACTATCTAATCAAATTGATATAGAGAAAGAGAAATTCATGTCAAATGATTTAAAAGCTTTATTGATACCAACATTAGAATTACTACGATTGTCTAAGCCTTGTAGCGGTATATTCCTCTCGGATTCGTACCGACTTTTTAATGGGTCCTAACGTCCTCTCAGCCTGGTTAGGTCACTAAACCCCGATTGGTAGTCCTAATTCCCATCCCAACTCTTGTTTCTAAGACGGAAATTGACTAATACAAACAATTGTTTATGGCCACTAAACAAAGTTATAGAATGTGACACGACCAAAGGAAGAAACAAACTAGGTGGTTCTATTGGTATCGACTCTTCTTTTAATTCATTTTAACTAGCAAATCATTTCAATATTACAATTTTATTTATTGTATTTACATGATGATAATCTTACAATGTTAAATCTAATTTATGCGATTAAGTAAATTAAGAGGAAAAAGATGTAAGAAATTAAACTACGAATCACTACAACGATTTCTCGGGAAACTGACGGTTTTTCTGACGGAAAAAAAATTCCGTCAGTCTTTTTTTATGACTGACAGACTACTGACGGAAAAATAAAACTGACGGAAAATCCGCCAGTAACCGTTAGTATAAAATGGCGCGTTGACTAAGTCAAAGGCGGCAAAATTCACTTACGGGTACTGACGGAATTGCCTTCAGTAAAAAATGCTACTGACGGAAATTCCGTCAGTAATGTTCCATTATACTGACGGAATTTCCGTCAGTACATAATAATAACACAGTCAAACAATAACACAGTCAAACTTATTCCTGACGGAAATTTCGTTAGAAATTTATTCGAATACTCGGGAACCTGACGGATTCCTGACGGAATTTCCGTCAGGAAATATTTGATTATGTAAAAATTCGCCCGAAGAACTCCGTCACTCTCAATTCATTTTTTCCCCCAAAAACCTAACACCCAAATCAATTAAATCCAATTTCCGACCACCTTCTTATCTATCACCGACTAACTTCCTCCGGCTACCACTTTCCGACCACCACATCCTTGGTAAGTTTAATTAACTATTTCATTCTCTCTCTTTTCTCCTTTTGTTAATTTATATGTTGCTTATTAGTTGTTTGTTGTAGATCCGACGACCACCACTAGCTACCTCCGACCGTCGACCACCACTAGCTACTTGTCGCCGCCGCATCTTGTCGAAAAGTGTTTGTTTATTTTCATCCTTAGGTAATATATTTACCTTTATTTTAATTTCGCCCTCCGTCTTAAGCATTTGTTTGTCTTTAATTGACGTAGGATAGTAGCCATTATTTTTTTTGTTAATGAAATTTTTCTTGTTAATTTAATTTCGCCTTCTGTCTTAATTATTTGTTTGTCTTTAATTGACGTAGGATAGTAGCCATTATTGTTTTTGATAATGAAATTTTGGTTGTTGTTAATATAATTTCGTCCTGCGTCTTAATCATTTGATAATAAAATTTTTGTTGTTGTTAGTAGCTAGTTATTACATGTGTTTTGTATGTTAAAATTATTACATGTGTTGATATTGACTTAGTACCCGTTCAAAAATTACTCGTTAGGAGTAATTTTTGAATAGTCCCCGTTTTGGGACTGTCTTTCTACGTTTCAAGTCACTTAGGTAGTAAACACATAACTTGTAATTTATTAATGAGGAAAGAGTTCGGTAACAATTCCTTTAATGTTTTCTGAATGCATATGTTGAATAAATATTTATTCAACATTGTGTATTTAGAAAACAAAGGGGAATTGCTGCCGAATTTTTTCCTCATTAATAAATTACAAGTGGTGTTTGCTAGTGACTTGAAACGTAGATTGATGGGTTTAGGTTGGAATGATAAGGACCCAATTGAAGAAAATTAATTTTACTTGTTGATGAGAATTATATATATATATATAGGGGCGGGATCCCGTGCGAACTGAAGTACAGTGCGAACCGTACGAACTATCTCGGATACACACATCAATACTGCTAGATACATATAGTAATACTACGGGATACACTTATTATACATGTATCTACTAGTATTCCTAAATGTATCTAGTAATACTCATACATGTATCCACCCCAAAACAATAAGCTACTTCACCTCCAACCACCCTACAACTGCCCACCACCACGACCACCACTACAGAATGTACCACCACCACCACCACCACCACGAACACGGCATAAGCGCCGACGACATATCTGGGTACAACAGACGGCGCCGGAAACATCGTCACCAACCTTAAACGGCGCCGTCGAAATCGCCGGAATCCCTAAACAATCACAAACGCGACTGATGAAACACCACAACCATCATCACACTTTCACTAACACCACACGCAGCAACCGAAAGCCATATATCACGAGCCTTTCTCCGGCCTGACTTTGGCATTATTATTTGCTCCTGACCACCGACTAACAACTGACCACCGTCATCACCAGCACCACCCCATCCCTCCGTTCAGGTCTGGAAGCCGCTTCAACCTACACAAGCAACACATGTCACTTCAGACCGCGACGGACACATCACCTATCACCTATCACCGCCATACACCACCTATCACCGGCCTGTCTAGACAGAACCAACGACGTCACCGGCCAACAAATACAAAGCCAACGACATCACCTATCACCGCCATACACGGATACACCACTAACAACCCAGATCTGAAAGTCATTTGATAATAAAACTTCGGTGGAGTTGGTCGGTGACAACAGGGTGTCACGCCGGTGACGTCACTGTCGGAGCTTCGGCGGCCATGGAGTTGGTCGCCTCTGATGTCTGGTATGGGATGAGGGGAGTTGGTGTTAGGGATAAGGGTGTCAGTGGGTGAGTGATTCCACTAGATAAGATAAGAAATTGGGGTTAATTCTCACCGCACAAAAAGTTCAATATGACAGTCTTTATTTAGTTCGTACAGTTCGCACTGAACTTATAGTTCGCACAGGAGCCCGATTCTATATATATATATATATATATATATATATATATATATATATATTGATAATAATAAATGTTTAATTTACTATGTGTGATTATTGATTATCATTGTTGTTAATTTCTGATAATTTATTTATATAACATATATATATTTAAATGTAGATACATAATAACATGAAAAGATTAGAACGACGGTGGATGTATGAAAGATTAGACGAAAAAAAGAAACCCAAGCTGATATTTGCAAATGGGGTGAAAGAGTTTATTGAATTCGCGGAACAATCTAGTGAGTTTAAGGATTTAGGCGGTGAAATGAGGTGTCCATGTAAGAAATGCGATAACTTAGCTTTTAAATCGAAAAGGGAGGTTCAAAATCATCTATGGTCGAATGGTTTTACTGATAATTATTATGTATGGAAGTATCACGGTGAGAAACTGGCTACCGAAGAGAGTTCAAGTAGTATCGTAGTTAGTGAGAATCCTTACCGGGAGTTGGTTGAAGATGCATTACGTGATAATGTTGAGCAAATAATGGAGGCTCGACTTAATCCCGACGACCTTAGCGATGAAGAAGTTCGTTATCCCCCACATCCCCAAGTTTCAGCCTTTTTTAGAATGTTAAATAAAGCCGAACAACCAGTGTATGAGGGAAGTAGTATGAGTTTGTTGCAAGCGGCTGCTAGGTTGGTAGCACTCAAATGTAAGAACAACTTATCTCTTAGATGCGCCAATGGTTTTATGTCGTTAATTAGTGACATTATTCCAAAAAATAATCAAATGGCGCGCAATTTTCAAGAGATTAAGAATTTGCTTAAGGGACTCCAACTACCCCATGTGAAAATCGATGCATGTCCTACCGGTTGCATGCTTTTTTGGGAAGAAAATGCCGATCTTGAGGAATGTACCAAATGTCATGCCTCTCGGTATAAAGGTAAAAAGAATTTAAGTGGCCGGAAGCGAATACCTTGTAAACCACTGACTTATTTCCCGCTTGCGCCAAGGTTACAACGACTATTTGCAACCAAACACATAGCAGGTGAGATGAGTTGGCACCATAAAAACTCTCGAGTAAGAGAAAGAGGGAGAATGGCACACCCAAGTGATGGAGAAGCGTGGAAACATTTCGATAGAGAGCATCCAGAATTTGCAAGTGAGCCTCGCAATGTTCGCCTAGGTTTGTGTACAGATGGATTTTCACCTTATGGCCAATTCGGGAAGTCTTACAAACTCTCGTTTCTAAGACGGAAATTGACTAATACAAACAATTGTTTATGGCCACTAAACAAAGTTATAGAATTTGACACGACCAAAGGAAGAAACAAACTAGGTGGTTCTATTGGTATCGACTCTTCTTTTAATTCATTTTAACTAGCAAATCATTTCAATATTACAATTTTATTTATTGTATTTACATGATGATAATCTTACAATGTTATATCTAATTTATGTGATTAAGTAAATTAAGAGAAAAAAGATGTAAGAAATTAAACTACGAAATAAAAGTGCTAAAATGATTAAGGTGATTATATTAGTAATGATTCTAATGATGAGTTTTATGATTATATGATTAGGCAAAATGAAAGATGACATACTAAACGATAATTCGGTTTTAACTAGATTACTTTTACATGGATTTCTTACCAACAACAATATAAAAACAAGACTAATGAGATTATAGTTCATGATGTCGGAAATTGCATAAGTAAATCAAGGATAGAAAATTACCGAGTTTGGAATGCAAATTATGTAAGAAAGAAAATAAAGAACAAATATCCAACCCAATGTAATGACAAATGCTTATAGGAACACTAGAAAAGTACTTGGAGATTACTATAAAAACAGTCTAAGATTGCATAAACTAGAAACTATGAACTAAAACGTGTATGAAAGAAATATATAATGTGTATGCTAATTGTGTTGTGTTTTGATTCATGTTTATTTGTGTGCTAATCCTTGGCTTTTATAGGGTTGCATAGCTGCACATCCGCATCCAAATTCATACCCTAGACAAAGCCATAAAGTACTCCATTAAAGCTTGGTAAAAGAAGAGCCAAGAGACGCTCATCAGCAAACATACCTGATCGGGTATGTGGTAATCCGATCGGGTATGTAACCCTGATGGATTTTTCGTCTCTTCCAATTTCGTCTTTGGGCACGGAATCCTATGCCTTGGTCTTGGTCAATGTAACACGTAATTGGGCTTGGGCTAGTCTTCCTTTGACTTGGGTTGATGTTTTCCTTTGAGAAACAAAGTCAAAGTCCAAGATGAGTCCACTCGAGGAAGGATGTAGCGAGATCGTAGTCAAACCGTGAAATTGCTATCATCGGTTCCTCGAAAACTCGTATTCTAGTTCCTTTGCTCCAAATAGTAAGAAAATATAGCAAAACCGCTTTATTTCCTATAAAACGAGTCAAAGCACGCAAAACAACTAGAATAGCAATATTAGCTCGTTAATCACTCAACAAAGTGCATAAATCGTATAGAAATCGAGCTAAAACGGGGGATAAATTAGTATAAAATATTACTTATCAAACTCCCCCAAGCTAAACCCTTGCTTGTCCTCAAGCAAACATAACAATCATAACCAGGACAAGGGTAGCAAACAGTGATCAATCTATCATACAAATCCCAAAAATAAGCTGTAACAACCCGAAAAGTACCCAATTTTTCTAGTAAAATTTCTTAAGGATACTTTTCAGCAAGGTTAAGTTTTTAAAATAGAATTTATTGTTTCGAGTCGTATTTTGAAATTCCGAGTTCGTATTTGGAATTTCTGAGAGATTTCATGAAAATCCCGTTTTAGTCATCTTTGACTTTTCTTGACTTTTAAGTCGTCTTTGACTTTTCTTGACTTTTTAAAGTCGCCATTGACTTTTCTTGACTTTTAAGTCGTCATAAACTTTTCTTGACTTTTAAGTCATCTTTGACGTTTCTCGACTTTTAAGTCGACTTTGACTTTCGTTGACTTTTTCCCGACTCGCCTTATAAGTTTGAAGACCGAAATTTTATTTAAAAAAAATATATTTTTAATTTATTTTTATTAAGATTTATTTGGATTTATGAAAATTTAATATAATTATTTTGAATTTATTTGGAATTAAAGAATAACTTTTACGGTTTTAACCCGAACGTCATTTAACTATTCCCGGGTCAACTTAAGTCCCGAAACCGACTTTGACATGAGTCACACGCCCCATGTCACTTTTTTTCCACTCATATTAGATCTTTTAATTAATATGATTAAACTAATAAAAATATCTAAGATATTTGTAACTTTATCGGTCTGTCAACTTAAATTCCGCAATCGCTTAAAAACAGACCCGATTTCTCTTTGTTTCTCACGTCTCTTTCTCCTCTCTGAAGCTAGATATTTTCTTTTCTTTTGTTTACAATCACATAATATCTAATTAATATCTAGATATTTCATTAAACTATTATAAAGCCGAATAATATCTAATTAATTACCGTAATATAATTATTAAACCCGAGTCAATCCCGTAACAAAAATTTCAAAACCCGACTCCATATTTCTTCTATATGTACACGGCTCCTCTCACACTTACTCACTAACAACTTTTCATTTTACAATAAATCAAATTAAGATCTAATTAACACTTTCTTTAATCGTTCTTCATCGTTCTTGAGCGTTCTTCATCCGTTCTTCGTCGTTCTTGAGCAAAATCATCATCAAACCTTCATTTCTTAATTAAATCCGTCCTAACTTATATTTCTAGAATCTCCTCTTCGCTCTCCATCTTCAAGTACGGTTTAATTTCAATTCCGTCAAAATCGTTTTCAACACTTTAATTATGGAAAATCAAGTTTTAAATTCTAATAATATTTTTCTTGTCATTTCTTATAGGGGAAGATTTTGAAGACGAGTTTGGTGACTCGTATATATTAGGAGAAGATTAGTTGACGGGTTTCTTATTTTATACTTCTAATTTTGGTGCTAATTGATTTTGCTAGCTAAGGTAACAATTCCGAGTTACTCGACGAATTAATGTTACATACCTTTAGTTGTTGTTTATGATTTACGGTTTTTAATTAGTAACATGATAAGTTGTTATTTTTATTATGTTGTATGAATTTTTGATATGTTTAGTGTTCTTGATAAATTTGGATGATGGTTCATAATCATGATTTTTGTATGAATGATGGTTGAATTGGTTGTTAAATTGGTTGTTGTTAATTAGAATCATGTTAGAAATAAATTGTTATGGTGGTTGGTGGTGGCCGAATTGGGTGGCTGGAAAAACCAGCCCAAACCAGGCCGGTTCAGGCCGGTTCAGGCCGGTCCAGGTCCGGTCTGGATTGGTCCGGTTATGGTCTTTGGGTTTTGGGTCGATACATGATTGTTTAGTTGTTGTTTTGACGGGTTTTAAATATGTTAAGCATGCGGGAAAATATTAAGAAACGGTTTTAGAAATTTTAAACCAAAACAGCCCAAATCAGCCGTGGGCCCAGTCCAGGCCCATGTTAGGTCCGGCCCAAATCAGCCCATGAGTCACCTTGTTGGACTTGTGACGGTTTTTGAGTTTAGTGTTAATTTATCGTGTTTTGTAATATTTAGCAAGTGGGAAATTTTAATAAGTAAATTATTTAATTAAAAGTATTTTTTCATAATATTATAATTCCTCACATGTTAGAAATTATAATACGAGATTATAGTTTAATTCGATAACCTTTAAGTCATGCGGGTTTTCGTAAGATTTAATAATTCACATGTTAGAAGTTTTAATAAAATAAACATGTATTGAATATGATGATTTTATGTTCAATTCTATATGGTAAAGACTCTGTTTCTAGCCGGTTTGACCAAACGGGTTTGGTCAAACTAAGATCTAGTCAGCCCCGTTTTGACTGCTGACCCGTCGCGGGACTCGGGTCGGGGATTTGTCTTCAAGTAAGGTTGTATTTAATTAATGAATTAGCCTTAGTAGATATGAGGCGATATGATATTTGATTATGATTTATATGCAATTAGTCACATGATAGGAAGTTTTTCCCGTGACTGTTTGATTGTATGATATATGTCGTGTTGACTAAGTACCCATAGAGAATTATGAGTATATGGCGTCTTGACCATTTTAATTCTAAATGAGTATCTTGGACCATGACATTGATAGGCCCGTACTGTCTTTAACGAGTATATAGTTCGCCGCTTGATAGCTTTTGTGTCTCGGCTTGGTGGGTTTATATCCAAGTCGGGGCATGGCTGCCTGATCCGTTTTGGGACTGGAGTCAGCTTAAGTACTAGCCATCTCTGCTTAGGGGGTCGCCTAGTAGAGTTTCTCATAGACGGTTATGTCATGGGACGGGGAACGGAATAGCTGTTGTCGCTAGGTATGATCAGTCTAGGACTAGGATGTTTTCCTACCTTGTGGTATAGCCTCGAGTTACAGAAGTAGACTATCGCCGTCCTAAGAACTTATGCCTGTTTATAGAAGTATCAGTCTTTCATGTTTGTATGATTCTATGAATCTTAGAAGGTGAGATGCAAGCCGGCTAAGGTTGATAGAGTTTGGTTTACCGGTTGTTAACTGATTCACATGATAGTTTGTATGAGTAGCTTAGCCTTCATATGCTAGGTTATATGTTAGTTATTTGTTTCATAACATGAAAAGCATATCATATTTGTTAAGGTTTTGTATTTTCCATATACATTGCTTTTATGTTATTCATGTTTAATTAAACTCGACATTTCGTGGCTTGGAGAACTCGGAGTTACTCCCCACTGACTGTGGCTTCTGTGTTCATATTTAATGCGGTTGGCAGGTTTGTGATGCATACTTGGGTACATTGACGAGCTAGCGAGCGAAGTATTTACCTTGGACCTATATTCGGTTCTTAGGATTGTATATTATTATACACTCTTTTATTTCCGTATTTATACGGGAGATATGTCTCCCGTTTTGGATATTTATTTTGTATAATATTATTTCCTTTTTGTTGAACCTTTTTATTTTAAGACACCTTCGTTATGTATTCTTATCTTTTATTTAGTAAATTATTTTTTTCTTTCCGCAAATTTGAGGGTGTCACATTTTATTTATTAAAGTCACATATATCGTCTATTAAAGTTACACATTTTATTTATTAAAGTTACACATTTAATTTATTAAAGTTACACATTTAATTTATTAAAGTCACATATATCATCTATTAAAGTAACACATAGTATTTATTAAAGTAACATAAAATGACCTTACAAGTTACACTCGTTGATGTCAGATCTGTTTCTTTTTTTAGTTTTTACTCTTGTTTTCATTCTTTTTCCTAGATCTACTTTTTTTTTGTGAGTGTGGGTTGGTTTGTGGTGGTCGGATTACAGTTACACTCATAGAGAACTATAGTTACGCTCATAAAGTATTACAGTTACATTCTTAGAGGACTACAGTTACACTCATAAATGATTACAGTTACACTCATAAATGACTACAGTTACACTCATAAATGACTACAGTTACACTCATAAATGACTACAGTTACACTCTTAAAGGACTAAATTTATAGTAAATTACATAAATTCAACATGTAATAAAATTCAAAAAATTTCACTCAAAATGACCTAAAATAACTAAAGTTACACTCGTAAAATATTAGAGTTACACTCGTAAATCATCAAAGTTACACTTGTAAAATGTTAAAATTATATAAAATCAAATTTTTGTATACAAAACCGTCTCAAAAAAATTAAAGTTACACTCGAAAAGCGGCAAAGTTACACTCGTAGAATGTTAAACTTATATATATTCAAATTATTATATACAAAACCGTCTTCACAATTAAAAGTTACGCTCGATAATATTAAAGTTACACTCGAAAATCATCAAAGTTACACTCGTATGGTGTTAAAATTGTTTAAATTCAAATTTTTACATACAAACCGCCTTAAAAAGTTAAAGTTACACTCTAAAACATTAGAGTTACACTCGCAAGCATCAAAGTTACACTCATAAATCTCAGCAGCTAAAAAGTGCTCAAAAGTGCTTAAAAGTGTTTAAAAAGTGATTAATTTAAAGCTAGAGAGAGAAAGTTAATTAATTAGTGCATAAGTAATTAATTAGTGATAAGTGTATTTTTTAATCTCCCAAATCTCAGCCACCCATCTCCCTCATCCAATGGCTAGGATGAGGACTCAAGGACCTAAGAATTTGGTGGACTCAATTGAACTAAGCTCTATATATATATATTTATATAT
The DNA here is from genome assembly GCA_022085475.1 of Heliosperma pusillum. Classification (NCBI taxonomy): domain Eukaryota; kingdom Viridiplantae; phylum Streptophyta; class Magnoliopsida; order Caryophyllales; family Caryophyllaceae; genus Heliosperma; species Heliosperma pusillum. Next base: position 7,214 of record JAIUZE010071725.1, on the reverse strand, counting down.
AAGTATGCTTCTACATGTTTATTACCGTTTAAGTATGTTATTTGTGATATGGCTGGGAGAACCCGGAGTAACTCCCCACTGACTGTGGCGTTCATGTTTCATGAATGAACAGGTTGCTTCGCTTGATCTTTTCTTATTTTTGGATTTGGGTGTGAGCTAGCGAGTGTTTGACTTGACGATTCACCCACAGACGTTCTTAGCTAGTTACTAAACAACTTTTATGCTTAATTCCGTTTTGAGAGATTATGTCTCTTTGTAGTATTTTATACTTTAGTTGGTGTTTATTTGACATTCCTCGTACTCCTCCTTTGGCATGTAAAAAATTTAAAAAATATCGTACTTTCTCCTATATAAATTGCATGCTTGTTATGTTTTATTTCCGCTATTGCGAGGGTTGTCACAGCAGCTGTACAAGGAGAAGAGCCACCATCTCTGCACTTATCCTCACTCTCGTCGGAGTCCTACCAGCAAAGTAGTCTCTAATGTAAGAGCTTGGCACCAACCCAAGTAGAGCAGCCGCCCCTGCCGGCAAGTTCCAACCTATCAGCTGTCTCGCCTCCTCCAAGTTGACCCTCATGTCGACCGACGGCCACTCGAAGCTCTCCTCTCCACACGGCAAACCAGAAATTAGGCAGTAATCCTCCAAGGTGACACTAACCTCGCCAAACGGCATATGGAAGGCCGAATTCGTATCCCAGTAACGATCCAAGAAGGCACGAATAAGGCAAAGGTTAGCCTGAATCTTCATCTCCTTGATCGACCTCCAGGCTCGGATTAAATCTCGAAAGCCTCCTCCCCTAATGAGGGTCTTCTCATCCTTGGTCATCTTCTCGTACGCCTCCATCATGGTCGTGTAGCGAGAAAAGGGCCTTATGTTCCCGACCTCTTGCAACTTGAAGAAAGAAAGTCATTTAGCATTTTATATTTCAAAAGAAGTGGCCATTGGATACGGAAAGTGACAAAGCAAACACAAAGGCTTACCATGCTTCGTGCTCTCCTGTAAGGCAGGTGGCTCTCCGTCGGCCAAATGAGATGTCTACCATCCCATCTCTCAGCCCACTCAGGTGCACCCGCCAGATGGTGTCCTCCTAAACCTCTGGTAATCCTCCGCGGAACCTCATCCTCAACCGTCGCCGTCTCCTGCACCACCTCGGCCGGTGTAACACCCGGAAATGTACCCTATTTTTCTAGTAGAAATATTTTACGAAATCTTTTCAGCGAATTTAAGTTTTAAATTAGCTTTTTATGTTTCGAGTCGAATTTAGAATTTCCGAGTTCGTATTTGGAATTTCTGTGAGATTCCATGAAAATCCCGTTTTAAGGCGAGTTTGACTTTTCTTGATTTTTGAGTCGAGTTTGACTTTTCTTGACTTTTGAGTCGAGTTTGACTTTTCTTGAATTTTAAGTCGTCTTTGACTTTTCTTGAAATTTTAAGTCGTCTTTGACTTTTCTTGAAATTTTAAGTCGTCTTTGACTTTTCTTGAATTTTAAGTCGTCTTTGACTTTTCTTGAATTTTAAGTCGTCTTTGAATTTTCTTGACTTTCGAGCCGTCTTTGACTTTCGTTGACTTTCTCCTATATATACTCCCTCATACTCCCTTAACCTAATTCACTCCCTCACAACTCAATCTTCTTCTTCCTCACCATAAACACCCAAAACCTAGCTTCCATTTCTTCCAAGCTTAGATTCGTCATAGTTCGTTCATTTCTCGCTCAAATTCTCGTAAGTTCGTCTTATTCTTCCCCGCTTATCTTCCTCTATCCGTATTGGTAATAAAATTACCGTCTTTCTCGCTTTTAAATTATCCGTCTTTCTCAAGGTGAATGATATTCATCTTTTATTATCTAATTGTATGTAGGTGGAGACTAGGAAGGTTTAGAATCGATTAAAGACGCGTAAAGGTAACGGTGAAGGGTTACTCGATATCATTTACGTGTTTTATGTGATTTCTAGGATAGAAACCGTATGTAGATTATGGTTAGTAAGCTTATGACTTGTAGTGTTGTTGATGGATGTTGTTAGTTGTTAATTGATATGAGAATTGATGATTTGTAATGATAAATGAGGTTTGTGTTGTTGATAACATGTTGATTTTTGTTCGTCCTTGAGTCCCGTGAAGGACGCAGGCTGCGTTGGGGGACGCAGGCTGCGTTGGGGGACGCAGGCTGCGTCGTAGGACGCAGGCCGCGTCACCCGCTGGAAACAGAATTTTTCCTGCACTGACCCCTTTTCGTAGAATGATCATATCTCCTTCGTTACTTGTTTGTTTTGGGCGTGTGACATCTCGTTGGAACCGTAAGAGGTTAAGCTATCACCTCGACTTGGAATTTCTGCATTCCCATATATAGAACTCTAGTTATGACCGTTTGAAGTGGACCCTTGTTTTCGTTGGTTTCCAAACAATGTTGTTTTGGAGAGGTGATCTATGTTTTTATTCATTATGCTTCATAAACTTGTTCTACTGCTTATGTATCATGTATTAACTCATGTTTATCATATTTAAACTTATATGATTCCCTATTCTCATGTTTTGTGACGGTTTTTGGTATGTTCCCACTTTGAGTCGGTTTTTACAAATGTATGATTTGAGCACTAATGATTTGTGCTATGAACTCTCATTTCCCGGCTACACCCTTATACTCGTTAGACTGGAATGTCGGAGCGATGGGGTGTATCCTTGATGCTTGTATGCATGTTTAGTGGGGATATGACGACGTTGTTAGGAGGCGAACGCAATGCGTTGGTCGACCCGACCGTCAAATGTTGTATACTTGCGAGGTGGTGTTATTGCATGTAGCGTACTAGCTTGACTTTTTGACTATAGATCTCTTTCCGCCTCTTTCGTGAAGGTTGACCGAATTTGGGGTACTCGGCGTCTATGATTGACCGAGTCTTGGATGTGGAACGTCTTACCACATGTCGAATCGGAACACGTCTTATTTCGAGAGTCTGGCCAGGTTTAGACTAGGACCGTATTATTATCGTCGTCCTACCGAGAGGATTAGAGTCTTGTGTGTACGAAACGTCTTATCGTACATGATTCCAGGAAACGTCTTATCCTGTGAACTTGTTTTGTCTAGGTCATGAGTATACGAAACGTCTTATCGTATACGGTTCAGGGAAACGTCTTATCCTGTGGACTTCCATTGGCTTGTCTTGCTATTGTACACGCTGCTAGTGCGTTTCATTTACCGTGAGAGATGTCGTCAATATATTGGTATGGTTGGATGAATGATTATATGATTGATCATTGAATGACTTGGTATGGTTTGTTTGTCGAGTCTCAATCTTATCAAGTATATGCCGCTAACGGTGAGCTGTAAGCCCTAGTGAGTATATAGTTGCCTAAGGGTGTCTTTCCCGAGTCTTTGAATAACATGATGGTTTCGGAATTGATTTCCACATGATCTTATCATTATATATTGTATTGCCTATCTTTTCTTATCGTAACTCACATGTATATCTATATATGCATGCTCTAATTTTGTATTTCCTTATATGTACGTTAAAGGTGATATGGCTGGGAGAACCCGGAGTTACTCCCCACGGACTGTGGCGTTCATGTTTTTCATGAATGAACAGGTTGCTTGCATGGATTGACTTTTTGGATATGATATTTTGGGGTTCGGGTGTGAGCTAGCGGGCGTTGTCCCTGGAAGTTTCACCTCTAGACGATAGTAGCTAGTTTTGTTAAACACTTGTTCTTTGCTAACATTTTAAGAGACCCCGTCTCTTTGTTGTATTTTCGTATTTAGTTTGTAATATTTGACACTCCTCGTTTTAATTAACTTGCATGTATAAAAGTTTTTAAAAATACCTATTTCCGCAATATAATTCACATGCTTGTTTGCTTTATATTTCCGCATTCGCGAGGGTTGTCACAGTTGGTATCAGAGCTTTATCGCTCCCGACGCACACACGTGAACCCTAAACTTAAACTACTTGACCTTGAAATAATAAATGAGAGATGGGTAGACTTAAGGACCTAAGTGGTAGTCTTTGGTGTACTTGATGTTTGTTAGGTTCTAACTTGTTTGTTGATTGTTTTGAGTGATGTTATGTTTGTTTGTATCTACCGTCTTAAGGTGGATCTTTGTGTTACCTAGAAGAAGTATACTCTACCGAAATTTTGAGGATTTACAAGCCTAATTGAAGTGTATTTCTTCTTCATCTATGAATTCTCCCGTCCTTATTGTTTTATGCTCTCTTCCTTCTATCTAAATGCTTCTTCATCATCTAACTTCTTTTCCCCTTGGAAATTACTCTTGTTACTTTCCTCCTCTTTATCAATTTGTACCATCAACTTCCTTATGTGACCTTGTGTGGACACCTTACCCCTTTTGTTTGTGGCATATTGTACTTGGTTGGAAGAATTTTAGACTTTGTGGAGTATTAATGTTTGTTAGAATGATTTTGTGATTTGAGGAAAAATGGTATAGATCTTAATTCACCCTATATTGATGATTGGTTGTATCTCTAAGGAAGGGTAGTAAGATAAGTTTGATGATTTTAATGCTTGATGCTTGCCATGACTAATGGGTAGATAGTTCATGGTATTTGATGGTGTAAGGTTGAATGAGTTGGCTAGGACTTCTTAAACCATTAGTGATTTAATCTTTTGAGCGTAGGAGTTTAGTAATATTAGAGTGTCTTGAGGATCATATCTAAATTGGAGCTAGTTGTTCTAAGTGAGAATATTTGGATGATACCTTGAGGTGTAAAATGCTTTTGAGACCTAGTGACTTCTTGTGGATTCTAGTTTATGTGTTAGTGTATAGGCTTGGTGAAAAAGCAATTGGCTATAGTTCTTGGATTTAAAGATACGATCTTATCTTATGGCATCTGAGATTCGTTTGAAGTAGTAAGGTTTCGTTGTAAGTTGAACCATATTACTTGAGAATTATGATGTGAGTTATGATGGAAATACCTTGGGATGTTAATGATGATGTTTGACTTGAGGTTGTACTTTGATAATAATGAACTCGTGGGCTATAGACTTGAAAATGACCGAGTATAAGAGAGTATTTGTTAGTCTTTCAATTAAAGAAACCTTGAGGTTGTGTTGAATATTTGAGCTAAAGGAATGTTATTATACTTGAGTTACAATTCCGCAATTGGGAATCCGGGTGATATGAAAGGATGGATGAATTGGGTTGGAGTCGAATTATCAAATCTAGGTGTACCTTACTTTGATGACTGCTCGTGGTATGATGGTCCCTTGTAAGAGGCCTTTGTAAAGGAATAATTAAGTGGTTTTATTATCGCCTTAATTTTGAAAGGAGAAATTTTGTGGATTAACCCTTAAACCATTACCCGTGCCATTGTCCCTTTTCATTTCCATTCTTGAATGTTTTTGTCAAGATTGATCTTTAAGAAATCGCATGCTCGTATCTTATTTCTTACTCGGATATATTCATACCTCTACTCTCTGCTTTGTCTCTTTCTTGCCCTCGTTATTTTCAGCGTTCCTCTCTTTTAATCTCGTGCCTGATTTTATTCTCGTGTTCTCCTTGAGATTTCTTATCGTTTTCCTATCTCGTTGCCGCTTCATCTTTTCCTTAGTGGATTGGATTTTCCGTTTGTAAGGCTTAGAGAGTAAGAGTAATGTATTTTGGAATTCTTTAGTTAGAAGATGTGTCTTTGGATTGAGCAAAGTTCAGGTTGTATTTGATCATGAGAAATAAGACTTAAGCTCTAGGATGACTCCTAATAGTGATAATGTATCCTCTCTTGGTGATGTTAGATTCGGAGTTTGGTATTGTAGTGTTGTTTTGAGAATTGAGTTGATCATGATAATAGTTTGTTGATGTTGGGTATTATAACGGTTGCTTGGAATATCATTTGGGAATTAGATGTCTCTAATTGGTGGATTCTAAAAGAGACTTTGCTTTAGGGTAATTGAGTTGGTACCCAAAGTTTGAGGAGTTTTGTCATCAATGAAAATCGATTCATTTTGAGTTTTAGATGAAATAGATGATGTGAATGGTTGTTTGATTTCCAAGTGATTGGTCATTTGCGGTTTGGGATTAGTAATTCTCTTTTATTCTTAAGGAATCATAGTTTGAAATTTAGAAATGTTCGTTGCAAGCTTTGGATAATGAATGCTCGGTTGTTATGGATTATAGAGTTAGAATGGTGAACCCATTTATCTTGAGGATTAGTAACCTCCGTAGTTTGCTAATGTGACTATTTATATTTGAGGCTTCGAGCGTAGTAATGATCGAATTAAGGATGTTAGGGCGTATTAAAGAATCATTATAATCGATAATGGATTGTTGAATTTTCCTTGTCGTGAGATCTGGGATGAGGCTAGTTGGATCTTAGATAATTATGTTTGTTACTTCGATTGTGATTGTTGTAAATAATGTTTATGGAGTTTGGCGTTTTAGGATGGTTAAAGTGTAATTGAGGTAAATTACTCTCTCTTGAGGACTAGTTTACTCGTGGGGTTAGTGATGTCGAGTTGCGATCGACATTTGAATTGTCATAAATGGAGCATAGTATTGTGGTTCATTCCTCTCTTTTCCCTCAAATTGATCCTTACTCAATCCGCTACTTTTCAATCCTTTCCCTTTTTAGTCCATTTTATTCGTGTGGACGTATCTCTTAGTATCTCGATTTGTGATTTTGATGTTCGAGTCGCTCTACGTTCGGGTATTGTCTCCTTATTTTGATTCTATCCTTGAGAAAACTTTCAAATCTCCATGTCGTAATCCTAATTTAACTTTTTAAAATAGTTTAAAGATGGTTTGTGTACCCTCTTTTGGAGAAAATAGATTTCTTTCCCTTTTATATTTGGATTTTGTGTTTAGTTGGGTGTTTAGATCTGTTATTGGAGACGTCTGGTGACTAGTCTTGCACTTACTAACGTTGTTTTGAATTTCGACTTCACTATTTCGACAAAGATTGGTTTGGATAATTAGAGTTCTCGTTCGCGACGAGCATTCTTGAGATCCGTAAGTAAGTTTCACACTTATGAAAAAAAATTTCCTTAAACTGTTTTCGAGATGAACCTCGTTTCATAAATGTTGCCTTTGTAAAAGCTTTATTGTTAATTTTTGAAACCGATTCTTGTCTTTGATACTTTTGTTTTCTACTCTCAAGTTTCGAGGACGAAACTTTTTAAAAGGAGGGGTGATTGTAACAACCGGAAATGTACCCTATTTTTCTAGTAGAAATATTTTACGAAATCTTTTCAGCAAATTTAAGTTTT